>VMDO01029074.1:0-23107 GCA_007922755.1 Pedetes capensis
CACAGAGATAACTTATATTTCAAACACACAAAAAGTCAGGAATTCTGTTTTACCTCATGCACTGATGGGCTACTTACTTATTTTGTATTTTCAGATATATTATATTAAAATTATAGAGTCAATTTCAAATTTCTTTGATTTTATAATTTTTAAAATAGGGAATTTTTATATTGATATTCAAATTCCTCCTCTTCTCCCCCATTATCCTCTTACTTCCCCTTCTCCTTCTCTATGTGTAGTCTCTTCTTATTTCTCATGCAAAGGATAATGTCAGTTGACTTTATGATTGACCATATCATTCACTGCTGTAATGAATTTCTAATATCATATGGTCATTTGTACTTATGGTGATGCTTAGGAGACAAAATGACCTTCTATAAGGCTCTGAATAAGTTCTGACAGACCTCTAAATAATACTTTAGGCTGAGATATTTTATTTTAAAAAATTGACTTGAGAAAATATGAAGATAAATCAAATTACTGTGTACAATTTTACCTTCATGCCTCTAAATATCACAGATGTTTATATATAGTTAAAACAAATTTTTTTCAATAACATATCTCTCTTTAACAGCACTTTGTAAGTTTCAAAATTACCTGTTTATCTATAAGATTTCACCATTCAATATTCCTTAGAATTCACCAAAATTTATATGAATCTCCTTTAACTTATTATAATTGACATGAGAAAAGTGAGATCTAAAATAAAAGAACATGACCATAAAACATCTATCAATATGTGAAATAATAAGTATCAACAATATAGCACTACTGTGAATGATTGTTTAAAACTATAAAATTTCAAATACTGTTGTACTGATTATGAAAACACTAGCAATGTAGGCTTCAAATATAGTATCTATATATGACATAGGCTGTGGTTTAGCTCAGTTGGTAGAATACTGCTCCAAACTTTCTGAGGTCCCAGATTTGATCCCCAGCACCAGAAGCATGGGAGAAGATATGGCAGTCCACTCCCCCACCAAAATATTACCAAAACAATCAGCAATCCTGTGAGGGTCACTATGAGTTGGACAGGACTCAACAGCACCTAACAACAACAATAACAGCAACAACTTTTATGACTTCTGTATCTGTATACATGTGCATCAAAATTATTATTCAGTTTATGAATTTCAGAATATATGTAAAACATGGCATTAAATTGTGGTCAATATTTATATAACTTTTCAGTTAAATCACTATATACAAAATTCAGAGTACAAAAAGGTATGCACATCAAGTGCAGAAAACAACATATTAACTTAAAATGCAGTAAAATTATTATTTTACTAGTGATGTAACCTTAAACATAAAGTTTTAAAAGTTAATTCTTGCTACGCTCTTATATAAGATAGTACAATTTTACTAATTGTGGTCACTCATGGAATACCGACAAATGGATTTATGATTTAATGGAAAGGTCAACTGAAGTATTTTATGTGAAATATTGTTATCTTTTCACACTGGGTCCTTCAAATACAATAAAAGGGATTGACAGGCAAAAAATATTCAATGAGGATCTATGACATATCAAATAGCTACTTTAGTATAATACTACAAACTGTGGGACTTTAGTCTTAAGAATCTTAAACAAAAATAAAATTAGAAATAAGTGTTGAGCCCTTTATCAAAGGCCTTTTCAGCATCAATTGAAATGATCATGTGATTTTTGTTTGCAAGTCAATTAATATGTTGAAATAAGTTCATTGATTTCCATTTTTTTGAGCCAGCCTTGCATCTGTGGAATAAATCCCACTTGGTTATGGTGAACAATCTTTTTAATATGTTGCTAGATTCTGTTTGCCAGGATTTTGTTAAGGATTTTTGCATCTATGTTCATAAGGGAAATGGGTCTATAATTCTCTATTTTGGATGTATCCTTTCCTGGTTTAGGTATCAGGGTGATGGTAGCTTTGTAGAATAAGTTTGGGAGTATTCCTTTCTTTTCTACTTTTGGAATAATTTGAGGAAGACGGGTATTATGTCTTCTTCAAAAGTTTGGTAAAATTCTGCTATGAACCCATCAGTACCTGGGCTCTTCTTTGCTGGGAGACTTTTTATTACATTTCTATTTCAGCATATGTAATAGATTTGTTTAGGTCACTTGTGTCTCCTTTGGTTAACTTTAGTAAATCATATGTGTTAATAAATTTATCCATTTCTTCTGTATTTTTGTATTTTGGGGAATACAATCTCTCAAAGTAATCCCTGATGGTTTTCTGTATTTCACTGTAGTTGGTGGTTATAGTCCTATTTTCATTTCTAATTTTTACTATATTGGCTTTTCCGTTTTCTTTTTGATGAGATTGGCCAGAGAAGTGTCTATTTTATTAATCTTTTGAAAGAATCAGCCCTTAGTCTCAATTTTTTTAATTATGTTTTTAGATTCTAGTTGAAATACTTCTGCCTTTATCTTGGTAATTTCTTTCTGGATGTTCCTTTTGGGATTGATTTGTTGTTGAATTTCTAGCATCTTAAAGTGTGTCACGAGGTCATTTATTTGGCTCTTACCTACCCTATTGATGAAGTCACTTAATGCTATAAACTTCCCTCTTAAAATTGCCTTTGCTGTATCCCATATGTTTTGGTAAGATGTGTTTTCATCGTCATTTGATTGCAGGGATTTTTTTAATTTCCATTTTCATTTCTTCAGTGCAACACCTCTTCATGATAAAAAAAAATGGAGAAGATAGGCATAACAGGCAAATACCTTAACATCATAAAAGCCACCTATGACAGACCTATAGCCAACATTATATTAAATGGAGAAAAACTGAAACCATTTCCTCTAAGATCTGGAACAAGACAAGGGTATCCACTCTCTCTGATTCTATTTAAAATTCTGATTGAAGTCCTCACCAGGGCAATCAGACTAGAAAAAGAAATCAAAGGGATACAGATTGGCAATGAAGAAGTCAACCTATCCTTATTTGTAGATGACATGATATTTTACCTAAAGGACCCCAAAACCTCCTTCAGAAAAATATTACATCTAATTAACTCCTTTAGTAAAGTGACAGGATATAAAATTAACACGCAAAAATCAATAGCTTTCCTTTATACCAACTGTAAGCAGGAAGAGAAGGAAATTACAGATACAATACGTTTCATGATAGCCCACCAGAAAATTAAATATCTTGAATTCAACCTAACCAAAGAGCCTACAGACAGTTACAAGGAAAACTTCAAAACATTATAGAAAGAAATTCCAGAGGATATTTTAAAAAATGGAACAACCTTCCCTGCTCCTGGATAGGGAGAATCAATATAGTAAAAATGGCTATCCTAACAAAAGCAATCTATAGATTTATGCAATCCTCATTAAAATCCCAATGACAGACTTTGCAGAAATGGAAAAAACGATCCAAAAATTCACATGGAATCACAAAAGACCACATATAGCCAAAATACTCTTAAGCTGCAAAATTAGTGCAGGTGGAATCACAATCCCTGACCTTAATCTATAATACAGGGCAGTGGTAGGAAAAACAGATTGGTAATGGGATAAAAATAGTCCTGAAGACCAGTGGAACAGAATAGAAGATACAGAAATCCCTCAACACACCTATAGCCACCTGATTTTCAACAAAGGAGCAAAGCAAGTAAATTGAATAAAAAGGATAGTCTTTTCAATAAATGGTGCTGGGAACCATGGATATCTGCTTGCAGAAAAATGAAAACTGACCCACATCTCTCAATATGCATGAGAGTTAACTCAAGTGGATAAAAGACCTCAACATAAAATTAGAAACTTTAAAATTAAAAGAAGAAAGGATAGATGATATGCTCCAACATATAGGCATAGTGAAGCATTTCCTCTATAGGATTCCAATTGCTCAAGAAATTGCAACAAGAATAGATAAATGGGATTGCATGAAATTAAAAAGGCTCTGTACAACAAAGGAAACAATTAACAGAGTCAAAGAAATCCCCACTGAATGGGAAAAAAATCTTTGCATCCTATACATCAGACAGAGGGCTAATTTACAGAATTTATTAAGAACTCAAGAAAACAATACCCAAGCAAACAAATAATGCGATACACTAATGGGCAAAGGAACTAAACAGACAGTTCTGAAATGAAGAAGATTGTAAAGCCATGAAACACATGAAAAAATGTTCATTGTCCCTAGCCACTAGGGAAATGCAAATCAAAACAATACTGAGATTCCACCTTACTACAGTAAGAATGGCCAAGATATATAAAACAAATATCAACAAATGCTGGCGAGGTTGTGGAGAAAAGGGAACCTTACACTGCCAGTGGAGCTGTAAATTGGTCCAACCACTTTGGAAATCAACATGGAGGTACCCTAGAAAACAGAAAATAGATCTACCATATGACCCAACAATAACACTATTGGGAATATATCCAAAGGGAGATGAGTCATCATTCCACAGATATATCTGCATCTCCATGTTCAATGCAGCACTTTTCATAATAACACAGATATGGAGTCAACCAAAGTGCCCATCAACAGAAGAATGGATAAAAAAATATGGTACATATACACAATCGAATACTGTTGTTGTTGTTGTTGTTAGGTGCTGTCGAGTCAGTATCCGACTCATAGCGACCCTCTGTACAACAGGGGAAACACTATTGTCAGTGCTTCTCTGCTGTTCATAGGGTTTTCAATGGCAGATTGATTTTTGGGAGGAGGTTGCCAGGTCCTTCTCCCAAGCCTACAGCTTCTGGTTTTCCCAGGCAGTCTCCCATCCAGGTACTAACCAGGCCCGACCCTGCTTAGCTTCCGAGAGCTGATGGGATCAGATGCCACAGGGCTATGGCTGCAGGCATAATTGAATACTACGCAGCAATAAAAAAAATGAAATAATGTCATTTGCAGCAAAATTGATGGAATTGGAGAAAATTATTTTAAGTGAATGAAAAAAAGCCCAAAATGAGAAATACCACATGCTCTCCCTCATATGTGGGAGCTTAATCAAATTTAAGACAAGGAAAAAAATCCTATACAGAAATTGGAACATAATTAAAAGCTAAAATCAACTTAGAGGAGAAGGGAAAATTTAGGGAGTGGAAAGAAGGAGGGAGGGATCTAGCAAAAGGAATAGATGATGGGAGAATACAGGAGGGGGAGGATGGACAAGAAAGAGCAAGGAATGAGAGAGAGGGCAACCTCAAAATAAACATCCCAACTTTAATGGTTCAGGAAATAATTATAATAGCAACAATACTAAGGAATAGTAATAATACTAATGGCCTAGATTATTCATGTAATACTACTGACAATATAAAAGATGGATCACTACAGAAAAATGTTTGGATTTAAATCCTAATTGGGATGCAAGGGTATATAGAAAAATAATCCCACAAAAAGACGTGCAAGTCAAAGAGAGGCCTTTGGTGAGGGGCTGGGAGAGAAGGGAGGAGGAGCACAAGAGGTTAAGGGGGCTCTTATCTGTGCAATGTACAATGAAATGCATATATGGAAATGTCACAATGAAATGCATGTTAGAATGAAACACATTAAGTTGTAGATTAAAAAACTCCAATAAAAAAAAAAAAGAAAGAAGTGTTGAGGCCTGGGGATTTAGTTCAATGGTAAAGCACCTGTCTGGGATGTGCAAACCCCAGAGGTGTTTCCTCAGCACTGAAAAAAAAAATCAGGATATGATAAAATCATAAAATCATAGAAATTGTAGTAAAAAGCTCTTATTTTAGAAAATATCAAAGTAAAGCACCAGGCACGGTGGAGCACCCCTGTAATCCTAGCTGCTAGGGAGGTGGAGACAGGAGGATCACAAGCTCGAGACCAGAGGTTGTTGTTGTTGTTAGGTGCCCTCAAGTCGGTATCCGACTCATAGCGACCCTCATAGGGTTTTCAATGGCTGAGTGCTTCGGGATTGTCTTGGGAGTGGATTGCCAGGCCCTTCTCCCATTTTTGTGGTGCTGGGAATTGAACTCGGGGCCTCAGAGACTGCAGCGCAGCGCTCTACCCACTGAGCTAAATCCCAGCCCCACTACGAGACCAGAGGTAGCCTGTGCAATTTGGTGAGACCCTGTCTCAAAAAAACAGTAAAAAAATAAGCTAGACATGCAGCTCAGTGGTCCAGCACTTGCAAAGCACACATGCTTGAAGCCCTGGGTTCAACCCCCAGTACAGCAAACAAACAAACAAAAAAGGATAACAAAAGAAAATATCAAACTAAGAATCATTCAGAATTACATACAGTTATTCCTTTCTTTTTTTTTAATAGTTCTTTGTTACCTTCAAAATTACCTCTTAGTCTTATAAAATGTCACCAAAGTATTCAATAGTCCTTGGAAGATGCCAAAATTTGTATAGATTTCTTTATTATAATTTATATATTAGTAGGCTTTTTCTCAATGTAACAAAATAGCTGATAGAAACAATATAATAAATGAATTGTTTATTTTGCTCATGGTTTCAGAGGTTTGGTCTACCACAGTGGGGAGATCATGATAGATCAGCTGTATTCAATTCATGCCAGCTCAGGAAGCAGACTGAGTTTTAACATGAAGTGCCCAGGGCAAGACATGTCTTTCAAAAATATGTTGTTAGTAATCTACTTCCTCCAACCAGGCTCCACCTTTGCAGTATTTACCACCTCAAATTAGTCTACTTAAATTTCAAACCCATGAATGGATCAAGCTACTCATTAGGTCAGAGCGCTCGTGATCTAAGATACATAGAGATATGCCTTACTAACTCCTAGGCATTTCTTAATCCAAGCAGGTTTAAAATCAAAACGAGCCATCACAATGTTGTACATAAACAGATCCAAGCAAAGTATTGTGGCACACAACTGTAATCCCCATACTTGGAAGACTGAGGCACAAGGATCAACACAAGTTCAAGGCCAGCCAGGTGTGCATAGCAAATTCCAGGACAGCCTGATCTACACAGTGACCCTGTCTCAAAAAAATTAGAAAATATAATTAAATGAAAGAAAAGAACATGGGATCTATCTTAAAAGATCTGTCTACAAATAAAGAAATATATATTATAATTCTGTTGGAGCCAGAAAAATAAACATCTCATTTTGTAAGATATTTACATAATTAAGTGATCACATTTCAACATCAAAATATGTACACTTACATTTCCAATGCATCACCTGTGGAAAGAATGAATGTAGCTATTTTTATCCTTATTCTTCTAAGTATGTTTCATTTCTATCTTAAAGATAACCTGGGCCAACCTATAGCATCATGTATAATGTTTATAATGAAAGCTTCAAGGTTTATATTTATCAAGAAACTTGACTGGTATTATAGTAATATTTACTATTACTTAAAAGTGTGTAAGTTAAGCAAATTCTTCATGTTGTGTACCTATATCTATATTTATGAAACATTAAAATTTGGGAAGTATGGGCAGAAATTAGAAGCATCATAAATACATTGTAGGAGTGTAAATCATTGCAGCTGCCTTTATAAATAATCTAGTGGTTCCTCAAAATATCAAACATAGAAATACTAAAGATTCCACTCCTAGGGAAATACACAAGAAAAGGAAAACATACATCCATGCAAAAACTTATGCACAAAAATTCACAGCAGCATTGTTTATATTGATATATGGTGATGATTATCATTTTCCTTATTACACTCTCATATTTATTCTATCCATTAGTGAAATTGGGCCATGGAAGTCTCCTAAGATTACCATGGAGCTGTCTATTTTCTCATTAATTCAGAAACTCCATGTAGCCCAAATGTTTGCCAGGCAATTAATTTTAAAAATATGGTATAACCATACAATAGAATATTATTAATCAATAAAAAGGAATAAAGAACTGATACATGCTATAACATGAATGCATCTTAAAACTCTGAAGTCAAGTAAATCAGTAAGTTCTATCTATTCTATTATTTCATTATATGGAATATCCAGAACAGGCAAACCTATAGGAGCAGAAATTACACTACTGTTTTCCCCCACTTGCTTGTAGATGGCCATGGGATTTGAGGGGTTATGAGAAGTAAAGGATATGAACTTTATTTTTGGTGTGTGGAGGATATGTGTTCTAAAAATTAGATTTTGGTAGTTGTTTAATACACCCATGAATTTACTAAAAGAAATATTTAATTGTGCATTTTAAGTGAGTGAATTTGTATTATCAATTGTTTCTAGAAATTTAAGAATTTTTCGCAAATCTTCATTTCATTTCTAAATAGTCATAATATGTATACTTATATTAGATATTAAGTAGTATATAAAATCCTATAGTGCATAAAACCTCTTTTTAACATGTGGAAGATAAAAATAATATGTCACACAAAAATGGATAAAACAGGAGATTATCATGATAAGTGAAAAAGCCAGTCCCACAAAGAAAAGGATTGCACATTTTCACTCATATGTAAAATCTAGGGGAGAAAGAAAAAAAAGGGGACCTTTAAGAGGTGTAGAAAAGGAAGGGATGAAAGGGAGGAGGGGGAGGAGGTAAGCAAGTAAATATAATCAAAGTACATTTAATGCATATATAGAAATGTCAGAATAAAATCATGAACTTAATAGAATTAATATAAGCAAATAAAAATTTTAAATATATATAATTGTGTCAGGTGCCAAGGCACACATCTGTAATCCTAGCACCTCAGGGTGTGAAGATAGAAGAATTGCAATTACCATGCCAGAGGCAGGCTTCACAACTTGGCAAAACCCTGTCTCAAAATAGATAATTACAAAAGGGGCTAGGGGTACAGCTTAGTGGTAGCGCACCTGCCTAGCATTTACAATACCCTGGTTTCAACCTCCTAGTGTTGCAATCAATCAATCAACCAATCAATGTCAATTTTTTAAAAAAGAAAGACATGTAGTCCAATTCTTTATTAAAATTTTATAGATTATATAAGTACACACTGTATACTTTAACAGATGATGTCAAAATCATTATGAAAATTTATTTGGCAGTTGTATTTCTGAAATTAGACATTTAATCACACTACAATCCATATATAAACTATTAAAAGTAGTATCATTCATTGAAGCAAGTAGAGTCACCCTTACCTATAACTATCTACTTATGAGCTAAAACTCTCTAGATAGGCCTTTTTTTTTTTTTCAGTTTTCTATTAATTCACACACCTGCAGCTCTAGCCCTGTGGCATCCAATCCCATCAGATCTCAGAAGCTAAGCAGGGTTGGGCCTGGTTAGTACCTAGATGGGAGACTGCCTGGGAACACCAGAAGCTGTAGGCTTGGGAGAAGGACCTGGCAACCCCCTCCCAAAAATCAATCTGCCATTGAAAACCCTATGAAGAGCAGAGAAGCACTGACAAAAGTGTTTCCCCTGTTGTACAGTGGGTCGCTATGAGTTGGATACAGACTTGATGGCACCTAACAACAACAACAAATTAATTCACACATATTTAGCAACATTCACATGAAAAAATCAACAATGCAATTTTAAAAGTCTCATTACTGGTAATTGAGATGCACCTTATATTGATTCAGGAAGTACTTAATTAGCTTATGATTTAACATTTTTCAGCTAGCTATACCAAAATAAACATTAAGTAAATTGTTCACCTACGAAGAAACTCATACTACTTCAATTATAGCAAATATGATAGAGGTCAATTTAATAGTAATTAGTAATTTGCCAGGTCAAGAGTCTTAAATTTCTAACTACATGGTGGTAACATGGTCACAGCTTATGTGGATAAGAATGCCAAATGAAGTAAAAATATAGAAGTTATGTTCAAAATAGATTAGAATTTCATGACTCTAAAAATGCTGCTCTGCACTCTTTGAGGCCCTGGGTTTGATGCCCAGCAACACAAAAACAAAGGAAGGACATTGGGAGCCCATTCCCCCCAAAATCCTGAAATAGCCATTGAAAACCCTTTGAGGGTAGTTATCAGTCGGACCTGACTCTATGGCATCTAACAGCAACAACAACAAATAAATTATCTACAATTTAAACCAGCTATGTTATATAAGGGCTGGGATTTAGCTCAGTTGGTAGAGCACTGCGCTGCAATCTCTGAGGTCCCAAGTTAATTCCCAGCACCACAAAAATGGGAGAAGGGCCTGGCAATCCACTCCCAAGGCAATCCGGAAACAATCAGCCATTGAAAACCCTATGAGGGTCTCTATGAGTTGGATACCAACTCGACGGCACCTAACAAAAACAACAACGTTATATAAAGGCAAGTATTTGCTTTCGTATTTTGACATTTTTATTTTGTTGATTATGGCTAAACAGAAAATCAGAACACCTGTTGATGTATTTTTACCAAAGAAGATTCCACACATATAGCCCACTTATAGTCCTTACGAACTTAGTTTCTTTCTTTTCTTTTTCATGTGGTGTGTGTGTGTGTGTGTGTGTGTGTGTGTGTGTGCGTGTGTTTCTAGAGGATTGAACCCAGGGCTCCAGTTCCTTGCACATACTTTACAAGTTCTGTAGCACTGAGCTGCACCCTTGACTCATTTTTTACTTTTTATTTTGGGATAGGGTGTCTCTAAATTATACAGGCTCACATTGGCCTTGAATTTGGTGATTCTTCTGCCTCTGCCTCCCAAGATGTTTGGATTACAGGCATGCTTCACCAAACCCAGCAGTACTTGGTTTACATTTTAATGCTAGGAAAGTAATGGCCTTTTAGTGGATAGATATGTCCCTCATTATAAAGATCTTACTTCATAGTTGTTTTCACCACTAGATTACCCCCAAATCAAACAATATCTATTGTTGGTAGGTGCTTTAGAGTCAGATTCAATTAATAGTGATCCTCATAGGCTTTTCTTTAGCTGATTTTTTGGGGGGAATTGCTTTGGGAATGAGCTGCCATGTAAATGCTTTTTAAAGTATCACACATAATCCAGAAAATCATAAAAATAAGTGATCCTTATAAAGTGGAATAGAAATCTATGGAAATAAATTTACCCTTTGTCATTCAGAAACTGAGTAACAAAATTAGAAATAAAATTGAGCTTTCTTCATTTCTGATTATTTTTCTCCTTTAAATTATGAAATGTTATAAGAGGTATGAAGAACAGAATATTAAAAAAGACAGTCCATACCTCTTTTGCTTATTCATAGATTACACACACACACACACACACACACACACACATATCCTCCCACACATATACACAACTATCATAATATTAGAAATAATTCAATAGGATTCATTAGAAATCACATATATCATCTCACATATATTTTAAGGAACCCCCATGTGTCACTCAGTTTGCCATACAGAAAAAGAAACATTACCTGGTTTAAAGCAAAGAAAGGTATGCAGCAGGGCTGTGTCCTTTCACAGTACCTCTTCACTGTCTAGCCTGAACAAATAATCCAAGAAGCAGGACTTTATGAGGAAGAATGCAGTGTCATGACTGGAGGAAGACTCATTAACAACCTGTGAAACATTTACTAATGAAAATCAAAGAACACAGCCTTCTGTATGGATTGTGCCTCAACATCAAAAAATAAAAATCCTTACAACTGGGTCAGCGTGCAACTTCAAGATAAATGGAGAAAAGTTTGAAGTTGTCCAAGATTTTGCTTTACTCGCTTGTACAATCAACACCCAGGGAAGCAGTAGTCACGAAATCAAAAGACACATTCCATTAATAAAAGCTGTTGGAAAAGACCTCTTTAAAGTGTTGAAAAGTAAACAAGTCACATTGAAGATCAAGGTGAACTTGACTCAAGTCATGGTATTTTCAGTCACATCATATGGTTGTGAAAGGCGGACATTGAACAAAAGAGACAGGAGAAGAATTGATGTTTTTGTATTATGGTGCTGGTGATGATTATTGAATATACCATGGACTACCAAAATAGCCAACAGATCCATCCTATAAGTGTAATCAGAGTGCTCCTTGGAAGCAAGGATAGCTAGACTGTGTCTTATGTATTTTGGACAAGCAGTCATGAGGAAGCAGGACATCATGTTTGGGAGAATGACAGGTCAATGAAAAAAAGGAAGACCCTCCACTAGATAGATTGACACAATGGCTGCAACAATGGGTACAACATAAAATAGGCCCTGTGCCTGGCACAGAATGGGAGAGTGTTTCTTTCTGTTGTGTATAGGGTGGCTATGAGGTGGATTGGACTCAAGGACACCTAACAACAACAAAATATTTTAGTGAACAAAATATTTAACCTCACACATGAAATATTTTGCATTGCACTGTCAAAAGTCGTAATAGTGAAATGCATTATTTTCATTTTCAAAACCAGGATAATGCAAAATGCATACTAAAAATTTTGCCTTTGAGCAGGATATGGTGGCATATGACTGTGATTCCTGAATGTGGGAGAGGGTGCCAACAGAATGGAGAATTCCAGGTCAGTCTGGAACTTTTAATATAGCACTCATAACTATAAACTTCCCTCTTAGAACTCACTTTGTTATATCCCAAATATTCTAATAATTTTCATTTCCATTTGGCTCTAGAAATTTTTAAAATTTTTGTCTTAATTTCTTCAGTGGTCCACTCATTATTCAAGAAGGTATTGTTCAATCCTTGTGTATTTGAATATTTTCTATAGTTCATCTTGATATTGATTTTTAGCTTTATTCAATATGATCTGGTAATAAAGAAGAAATTTATTTATTTATTTATTTATTTATTTATTTATTTATTTATATTTTCTCTCTTTCTTTTTGTTAAGACTTGCTTTGTGGCCTATAATGTAGTCAATTTTAGAGAAAGTCCCATGAGTTTGTGAGAAGAGTGTTAATACTGCAGCTTTTACATAGGATATTCTGTATATGTGTGTTGAGTCAATTAGATCTAAGGCATAGTTAATCAGAGGTTGCATTTTAAGTATTTTCTGCAATGCTGGATTGGTAGTCATGAATTACTTAAATTTGCTTATGTCTTGGAATGTCTTTTTTTCTCCACTGGTTTTAAAAGATAATTTTGATGGGTATACTAATTGTGGTTGGCAGTTATTTATTTCTAGGGCTTATAATATATTGTTACATCCTTTCTTATGTTTTAGGGTTTCTTCTAAAAAGTCTGATGTTATTCTTCAATGGGTTTGCTTTTCTGAATTGTTGTTTTTCTCTTGCAGATTTCAGTCTTGTTTCTTTGCTCTGCATTGTCATATTAACTAGAATATGGTGTGGACAGGTTCTTTCCTGGTCATGCCTACTTGGGGTTCTATACGTCCCTTGTGCTTGGATGTCTATTTCTTTCCCTAACATGGGGGAATTTTCTACTATAGTTTCATTGATTAGGATTTCTATACTTTTAGTTTTTATCTGAGCTTATTTTTCCATCCCATGGAAACTAAGACTTTGTTTCTTGATCGTGTCTTAGAGTTCATAACAATTGTTGTCTTGCTTGGTTATCTTTTTCATTATTGATATCTCAGTGTAGTACCTCTTCAACCCTCTTTTTCATCCTTGACATTTTTTCTTCTTGATCTAGTCTCTTGGTGATGATTTACAGTGTTTTATTTGATTTATTGAGGTGTTCATTTCTAGCTTTTCTGTTTGTATTTTTTCAAAATCTCAATTTCCTTGCTGAATTTTTCATTCATGTTGCTTTCTCATCTATATTTTTGACATTCTTATCCATTTACTGAATTGATTTCCTAACTTCATTTAATTGCTTGTTTGTACCCTCTGACAAGTCATTGATCATTTTCACAAGTAGGCTTTTGAAATCTTTGTCTAACATTTCAATCATTTTAATGACTTTGGATTCAGTAACTGAGGTGTTATGTTGTTTGAGAGGAGTCATGTTGCTTAGCTTTTTCATATTACCTGTTTTTCTGTGTTATCATTTTCACATATGTTCACATGGATAGCTCTTCTGGTTTTATCTATTGGACCTTTCTTAATGAATAACATTATGTTGAGGGCTTAATCTCTAGTACCATCCAGAGAGGAGAAAATAGTAATAACACCAATCCAAACCAGATACTGAAATATACTTAAAGTTTGATTAATGCTAGTTACCATATAAACAATGACTATGGAGGAGAAAATAGCAAAATAATGTAGGGTAAGCTATTAAAATTATTTAGAGGAAAAAGTAAAATTACTAAATGAATGAGACAAAAGAAGGAGGTAGGTGAAGGGGAAAAAGAAAGAAAGAAGATTAAATAAAAGAAAAAGGAGAAAGAGAAGAATGTCAGAAAGAGAAAGAGAAAGGAGAATGAGAAAAAAATTCTGATTGCACAATAAAGAAAAATGCATAAATAAAATTAGATAAAAATAAGAAGAGGAATTAGTTATAAGGTATGTTCAAAAAATAAATTAAAAATAATACTAAAAACATAGTAATAAAAGGAGTAAAGAATACAAGGGGCAAAAAAAAAACATGTATTGGAGCAGTTTCTTTCTGTGTTTCTGATGTTGGAATCTGCCAGGTGGAAGGGATGGTTAGTTGAAGTTCAAAAGTCTTATCTTCTGTTTCTTGTAGACTAGTTCTGAGTCCACACCATTCAAGGGTCAGATGTCTGGTAGGACTTCCTTCACTTTAGTAGCTTCCTTTCTTTTCATACTCATGATCTCTACTAACAATATTTAGCTTTGTATTTTATAGGCTTGGTATGTTCTCACAGATTCCAGATACACTCCAGTTTATACACCCTGTAGTGAATAAATGCCTGCAGCCTTACCACTGTGGCATTGGGTCTCATCAGATCTCTGAAGCAAAGAAGGGTTTGGGCCTGGTTAGTACTTGGACAGGAGACCACCTGGGAACACCAAATGATGTAGGCTTGAGAGAAGGACCCAGCAACCCACTCACAAAAAACAGTCAGCCATTGAAAACTCTATGAATAGCAGAGAAGCTGTAACAACACTGTATCGCCTGTTTTAAGTAGGTTTCTATGGGTCAGATACTGACTCAATGGGACATAATAACAACAACAACAACAATAGTGGATAATGTCACAGACAAACCTGAACTAGTTTTGGTCAACAGATTTGGGTGTAATATAAAACATGACTACAAAGAATAGATTTGAGCTTCAAATAGACATAGTGTATTTCCAAGGAAATTTCATTTAAAAATACTTTTTCAGGAGAAATAGAGACATCAAAATGACTAATGTTACAAATCTATGAAGGATTTGAAAAAAATGAATTTCCTCTCCAGCATATCCATGTTAAAGAGTGAAATAATTATAAATTTCATAAAAAGAGTAAATATTAAACACTTGGTTCCCTACCTTCTTTATTCTTTGTAAATCAACTTTCTACAATAGTACTTTGGTTCTTATAAACAGAAATTATTTTAAGTGAATATAAAAATGTTATTTTATAATTTGCTTTTTTGTATTTTATCATGAGCAGAGGAAATAGAAACCAGAAAATACCTCGAAGTACAAACTTAGTCTAGAAGAATTCTACTAAGTTGATTTTGACTCATCTTTTCTGTGTATATTTTGTAACTAATCGTTGGGAAATGGCTTTTTTGAAAATTGTTTTAACCACACTAGCAAAAAAAGTGTATGCTAAACCATTTCCTTTTTCCTAAGTCCAAAGACATTTATGAAGCCTGAAACTGAATTTCAGGTCTGAAACTGAATTATGAGGTCTGAAACTGGTATAGAAACTGAATTTCTATAGTGTAGAAACTGAATTTCTACAGTTATTACCTAAATTTAATTTGAATAATTGTTATAATATTATATATAACAAAGTTCATTTAAACATACTTAAGTAACTGTACGATGAATTAAAATCTTATTAAAAAGTAGTATTGTTGGGAGGTTCAGAGCAGCAAGATTGCAAGTTTGACGACATCCTTGGCTACATAGTAAGTTCCAGCCAGCTTGGGCTGCATAGTGAGACCTTATCTCAATAGATAGATAGATGATAGACAACAGAGAGAGAGAGAGAGAGAGAGAGAGAGAGAGAGAGAAAGCAGAGATCATTGATGGCCTTTTTAGAAATTGGCTATGGGTAACAAATCATCATTAAACAGAACACTTTATTCAATAGCCAATTGTTGCTATGAATGTGTAAGTTACAACATGTAAAATGTCGGGAATAATGGGTGGAAAGTGGTGAAATATAATGACTTCAGCTTCATTTGTTTGCATGTGTCTTAAAAGAGTTATAAGACACTGAAATATGGCATACAGAGCGCAAATGCCAGGAATTCCCATGCGTTATGTCATAAAAATTTATCATTAACAAAGGGAGTGTCATTAGCAAAAGAATGAAATGACAAACAAAACATGAGAATTAAATATTAGCAAATAATATATCTGATAAAGGACTTGTGTGAAGAATTTATAAAGGCCCAAAATCTGCCAAAGACAGCAAAAAACCAAACATACAAATGGGGAAATGATTTGCACATAC
This sequence comes from Pedetes capensis, assembly GCA_007922755.1. Classification (NCBI taxonomy): domain Eukaryota; kingdom Metazoa; phylum Chordata; class Mammalia; order Rodentia; family Pedetidae; genus Pedetes; species Pedetes capensis. The sequence goes on from VMDO01029074.1 coordinate 16,292, forward strand.
ATTTCACCAAAAAATGAATTCTTAATACATCACAACATGGTGTATCTTAGAATAATTACGGTGCATAAATGAAAATAATAAAAAGAGAATCTTTTATATGACTGCATTTAGATTGAACTCTTGAAAAATGCAAACTGATCTGTTATGCCAGAAATTGAATTGGTGGCTTGGAGAAGGGGCACAGCAAAGGAATATGAAGAATATTTTGGCTAAGGACTGACATCCTCATGCTCTTGATTGTGACGGTACTTTCATATGTACCCTATAATCAAGAGAAGGACATGGCAATCCACCCCAAAAGCAATCCCAAAGCAATTAGCCATTGAAAACCCTATACCAATCACTACAAGTCAGACACTGACTCAACAGTACCTAACTGCAACAGTACAATTTTGTTGAATGTTGATTATACATAAATAAGCATCATGCAAAAATGTTTTGGAAATGCACACATAAAATTCTATAAGTTCTATTGTGAAATTTTGGAACTTATGAATTGTGTTTTGAAAATATTGGCTGCAATAAGTTCAAAAAAGCATGTTAAGTGTACAATTTCTCAGACTTTATTTAAACCAATATGAATAGCAAATTTAAAGCAGATAGTTAATACATAGGTGATTTTCCAAATAAAAGGTAAAAATTATTTTATATTCATGAAATATTTCACAGCACTAGCAGACCTGAATTGTGTTTTGGAAAACACTACAGAGTACTAGCTGCCCCATAGTGTCAGAATATATACATGTATGTATGAATATACAATGGGCTGGGATTTAGCTCAGTTGGTAGAGCACTGCTCTGCAGTCTCTGAGGTCCTGAGTTTGATTCCCAGCACTGCAAAATGGGAGAAGGATGTGGCAACCCACTCCCAAGGCAATCCCAAAACAGTCAGCCTTTGAAAACGCTCTGAGGGTTGCTATGAGTCAGATACCTGTCGGGGATTTTTAAAATAATATTTTCCAGCTAGAGTCCCTCATAACAGCCTGAGGGGCTGAGCCCTAGTTGACCCCAGGGCTCATCTCACTCACTCAAAACAGCCCCTCCCATCGAGTGAGCAAAGATGGCCTCCGGCCAGCTTGACCAGCCCTAACCACCTTAATTTTGATTGGCTCCCCTCACCACCTTGCAGGTAATAACTGTCTCCACTTGGCAGTTATGTCTGTTTCCCCACTGTACCGGCCAGCTGTGTGCCCTGATTGGCTGAACCCCACCATGTGACCCTATAAAAGCAGGGCTCCTGGACCCCTATCCATCCCTGTAGCACCACTGATCCTGACCTCTCTGACCATCTCCTGAACCTCATCACCTGGACCAAGGCTCCCTAATCCAGCAAGACCATCTAGCAAGCCGGCGAGATCAAGCCCAGGGGCCCTGAAAAGCCGAAGGCATCTAGCAAGCCACGAAGAGCCTCCCAACTCCTCCCATCCTTGGGAAGGAGGGGGGTAAAGAAGGCAAGCCACGAGAGTCAAGACCATCGGATTTCAACTGAACACCAGCGGCTGTGGCTGTGCCTTTAAGGCTGAGCTGTACCAGCACTTAGCCTGCAGCATTCCATGCTGCAGGCCTAGAGCCAGCACTTAAAGGGATAGAGCCTTGCTCTATAGGGGCTGCTTGCTCCTTGCTCTCCATAAGGGGAGCACCCCAATAAACCTTCCCTGTCCTTCTCCAACCATCTGAAGGTCTTCCGAGGTCCTTCTTTCCCGACATCGGCCACATTATTATGTTGAGGGTTTGGCCCTAACTTTAGCCAGGCTAGAGCTAAAACCCCAACAGATACCGACTCGATGGCACCTAACAACAACAACAACAACATGAATATACAATAGCCATCAAGAGATAATCAACTCTCCACCAAACGTATGGGTTTGTATTCAACAGTGTAATGGTAAAATAATGCCTGAACTAAGGAAAAATTATATGTTTTAGATCTCTTTGCTTTTTAGCTACAGCCATGGTGCAAATCCTTGCAATTGGTATGCAAACAGAAATGATATGCCTCACATCCAAGACAAAGTACTTAAGAAGGAATGTCCTTTCTCCACATTTTCTTTACTTATCTATAAGCTAAAAGAAAAACCCAAAGTCTTAGTTTCTGTATTGTCATATGTAATTCTAACATAAGTGGGAAATAAAATTCTCTTAAACTTTGAGGTTAACTAATTAGCTATTACAGTCAACATTGTAAGAATCAACACAAAAATTTGATCAGTAAAAGTATGTACTGCTTATTGCACAATATCTTCTAATATTCTGAGAATTTTGTAAAAGTGTTGTTTCTGTGCCAAATACTGTGATACAAGATGCTTATCACTACATATTTTATCTACCTTATTTTCATCAATATGCAGCATACAATATGCATTTGTGGTGAGATTAGTTAGGCTTAAATTCAATCCAAACAATCCCCTTATTTATAGCCATTATATAAGGATATGAACTGAAATCAAACCTAGCTTGAAGTTTCTCTCATTGCTTCTGACACTAATTTTATATTCTTCATCAAATCCCTTTTAAAGCTCTCTAGACTAAGATATTTTACATAGTGTAAAACACTCATTATAATTGTTGTTGTTAGGTGCCGTTGAGTCGGTATCCAACTCATAGTGACCCTTATAGGGTTTTCAATGGCTGACTGTTTCGGGATTGCCTTGGGAGTGGATTGCCAGGCCCTTCTCCCATTTTTGCGGTGCTAGGAATTGAACTCGGGACCTCAGATACTGCAGCGCAGTGCTCTACCAATTGAGCTAAATCTCAGCCCATTATAGTATTTCAATTAACAACACCAAGATTGAATTTATTTATTTATTTATTTATTTATTTATTTATTTATTGCGGTACTTGGGGTTCAACCCAGGGCCTCATGCTTGCATGCTTTGCAAGTGCTGGACCACTGAGCCACACCTTCAGCCAATTTCTTTTTTTTTTTTTTTTTTTTTACTTTTTTTGCAACAGGGTCTTGCTAAATTATGAAGACTGCCTCTGGTCTCGAGCTTGCAATCCTCCAGTCTCTGCCTCCCAAGCCACTGGGATTACAGACATGCACCACCAAGCCTAGCTTCAAATTGTAATTTAGGATTTGTTGTTGTTGTTGTTGTTGTTGTTGCTAGGAAATATGTTCACAGCACTCTTTGGAAATATTTTCAAAACCACATACATGTATCAAAAATATATAATAATTCAAATCATAATATTGAATTCTTATACTCCAAATTCTAACCAAAATATACATCATGATCATAGGCTGAATTTCTATTTATCTTCAAAGAAAACATATTTTATATTTAGTTTTTGCAAATGTAATTTAGTAGGTTCATATTCTGAAGCCCAATTAAAATTCACAATGAAAAAAATATAATAAATTGTATATGAAATATTTTAAAAAATAATAAAAAACATTTGTAGTTACTTCCAACGTCTGACATGTTTCAGTTGTTGAATAAGACTCACCACATGTAAAATAGAGGGGCTGGGTTTTAGCTCAGTTGGTAGAGTTCTATTCTACACTCTCTGAGGCCCTGGGTTCTATCTCCAGCACTTCAAAAATGGGAAAAGGACATGCCATGGCACAATGTCAGGGAATGTTCTGTTGTACACAGGGTTTCTATGAGTCAGACCCAAGTGGATGGCACCTAACAACAACAGATATAAAATAACAATGCCTAAAACCTGAAGTTTATTGTAGGAAAAAATATATAGCAATAATAATGAAGTAAGAATACACATCATAGCCAAAAGGTGCCTCAAAGCAAGGGATTCAGAGAGGCTATATGTCATACCTAGATAAGATTTCCCTTATGAACTGGAACATCTCATAATCAGGTAGTCCCATAATGGAGAGGTTGATATTTATTGTGCCCTGTTATTGCATACTTTAATTCTAATATTTCCACTAAGAGATAAATTGTATAGGACCACCTACATTCTTCATATGCACATTCTTTTAAGGATAATTGAAGGCATATAATTCCAACAGAATTCTCTTTGTGATATACATGTTATGGACATATATTATTATAGAAAAACCAATTCAACCCTAAAAATTTCACTTCCTTGAGGAGTAAAACTCCAAATTCTCATTATTGTACTACCAATTCTGTGATGCAGTAAGACCTTTTGTTCTTTATAGAGAGAGTCACACAGACCACTTTTCACCTCATAGACTCCTACTCACCATTAAATGGGCATATCTAATGCCAACAGCCTTTGAATAAACCCTAAATTTCCCCGCATTTCTAGAGGCCGAGAGAATATGGTCATTATAACCCATAGCACAGTGAGATCACAAATCTTATTTAAGTAGCAGTGATGCTAAACATTTGATTTACATGGCCTATATTAGGATGAGACATTTCCACTTTAAATATGCTCTTGTTTTTCTGCTGCTTCTGTTTGTGCTTGTATTTTTCCTTTCATACTTTAAGAAACATCATTCTGTGCAGGACTATTCAAGACTGAGTATTGTGGTCATAAAACCTTAAGGAGAATTTTCAACTGGTGTCCATGAGCTCTAGAGCAATTACATAACATTTTTAAGAAACTGATTAGAATTTACAAAGGGATTGGTAATGTTAGCTTATTCTTCACTGTTAATAGATATTTTTACTCTTATTTACTTATGAAAGTAACATTGAATAAAAGATCAACCAGATGCATTTTTTCATGTATATATCAAAATTCATATGCATTTTAAACTTTCCTTTACTAAGAAACTTCCAATTTAGCAAAGAATCTCTCTCTTGGTCCAATATGAGTGTCTATGCTTTCTTTTTCATTCATGAAGAGCTGCTCCTATCCTCCTATAAGATCTTCTCTTTGGTGTTATCTTTTCCCTGTCACAGCTGCATAGGATTTTACTATTTCCCATGTCACTCTCAATTTTGTTGCCAATGTAGATTTAAATAAACTCACATGAATTTGTAAACTTACAAACAAAATATGACTGTGATTATTGATTTATATAAAATAAATCAGATTTATCCAATTTAATGTAAATTTAATTGTTCATTTTTCATCTACTTGATAATACTTGTATTGTTCTAAGTATTCTTTGGCACTATTAATGTTGCCTTGATTTAAGAATCTGTCGTACATTTGTTTTGAATACCTTTAGTAAGTATTCAATTATTCAGGGTAAAAAAACTTTTTAAAATTTTCTTAAAAGTCACAGAACCAAGGCCAGTGTAACTCTTGGTCATTTAGTTTGCTATTAATTTAATTGGCCGGTGATTTATACATGCTATTATCTAGTAGAGTGTCTTGGTTTCCTACAACTGTCATAACATATTACTACAAACAGAATAGCTTAAAACAACAGGAATGCATTCTTCCAAAAATCCCAAGAATAACAATGTCTGAAATCAAAATGTCAGATGGGCTATGTTCCTTCCGTGTCTCTGGCAGCTTCTAATGGCCAAGGAATACATTGACTTACAGCAACATAACTTCAGTTTCTGCTCCCTCTTCACATGAGTGCTTTGTGTACCTGTGTCCCAAATTTCTCTCTTCTCTTCTCTTAGAAGGACATCCATCATTGAATTTTGGGCCCCCTCTAAATCCAGAATAATATCTTTTTGAGATCCTTATTTTAATTATAATCATCTGGAAACTAAAACTGTATTATAATCTTTATTTGTCTTCCTTGGTTTTCCCCCCATCATCACACAAACACACATCATTTTGTTATATTATTTTCACAAGCAAAATTAATATCATGGCTTTATTTTCACACCATATTTATCATGAACTCTTTTCCCAAACCCTAGCAATTTCCATTATTAAAATACACAAGAATAAAATTTTCATGATTAAAATGTGCAAGAACAAAAATGGACTCAAGAGAAAATTTTACAACCCTGATAGATAATAACACAAACACCTGCAATTTATAGTGCTTATAACGCTTTGCATATTTCCTTTTGTATTCACATCAGCACTGAAGGATGGAGAACAGGCATTTGTAGCTCCTTTCAGAGGTAAGGAAATTTAAGTTCAAAACATTCCGGCTTTAAAAAGATCAAATGACTCTTAGGGTAGAGCGCATATGCAAGCACAATGTGTTTGATTTCAGTCTCTGATTTCTTTGGTGGCAAACACAATTCTGAGATCACTTCATATTCAGAATCCTTCTCACCCTGTTCCTCCTGCCATGGCACCACAAACTCTGTGCTGTGTCTATATTTTACTACCTCATAGGTTGCTTTTACTTGAAAAGTTAGTTCTTTTCTCCCATATATCCTCAGATGGCACTTTATGCCTGAGAACCTTGAGTAGATGAATTCTCTAGGTTCAAAATAATTCCTTTAAAAAATTCCCCCTTTCCAAACACAAATGCTACTGTAAGATATACATCATCCTAAAAGGGCCAGGTTTTTCTAGCAGATGAGATAAAGGTCCAAAAATAATGAGGAAAAAAAAGAAAGTGTTGAGTGGGAAAACAGTTTCTCAAACAATAACAAAAAGAAATAATGCTGATATATGTTCCCATGGTAATCTTTTTCTTTAAAAACCTTTCTCCAGTGCAAATTTGTTGGTATCCAAAGTAAATATGTCTTTATGGGTCTTTTAAAAAGACATTTGGATGGAATATGCACACGTCATTTTATATCGCATTTCAAAGGGCAGTTAGTGATGTTGATCCGGGAAGCTATTTTCAATCTGTTCATTGTGAGAATACTCAACTGAGAAAACACAGTTTAAATTTAATTAAAATAAGAATCATGCCTACTTGCAGAACTACAGGCTTTGAGAAGTTAGGAAGCTTTTCATTTTGGCATTCAGATGTTTAAATGAAAATTGCATATGCAGTTTGAGGAGGGG
>VMDO01029075.1:0-10904 GCA_007922755.1 Pedetes capensis
TTTTTTGAGACAGTGTCTTGCTAAGTTGTGCAGGCTGCCTCTAGCCTTGAACTTACTATTGTCCTGCCTTAGCCTCCAGAGTCACTGAGATTAGAGGTGTGCATCAAGGCACTGGATTGGCAGCCTATATTATATAGGTTTCCTTACTGAAATAGGTTTTCCAAGTTTCATAAAATTGAAGAGATAGTCTGTCACAAGGTTCATATAACATCAACTGAATCCATGTTGTCTCCTTTAGTGACTGAAAAATGCACAAAGGAAATCCTTTCTGAATTTTGTCATGAAACCAGGATTTTTAAAGGTCTCAAACACATTAATAACTATCACATTGCATGGACTCTTGAGTTACCAATTTTTCTTTATGTAATAGAAATAAATATTTTATATGAAAATACTTTAGATATTATTTTCCTAGGAATTTTATTCATTCTGCAGAAGGTGTTCAATAACCATTTGTAACACATTGATAAATCATTATTCTATCCCAACATGTCACATAATTTTTACCTCTTCCCCATATAACTTTTGATTCTAGAAAAAATATAATTTGAAAGAAGACTAAGGTTTAATGGGAAAAAATTAAGCTTAGAAGTTACAACAATTCATCTATTATCCATATAATAGATTACTTTAAAGAAAAACTTGGAAAAGTGTTTATCTAGTATGCTTGATTGACTTCATATGTAAAATGATAATATGTTCACCTGTGAGCAGCCTATTAGGACCAAGTATCACCAGTAAAGGGCATTACAGACAAAATACCAACAGAGTGATACCCCAAATCATGCCCAGACAGGATTAGCTCACTTATATGTCTCATTAATTCTTATTCTGATGTGATCCAGGCATACTGCATATATATGTAGAAGGAATGGGACTGAGAGAAGTTATATTCCATTTCCATTTTACTTACTAATACTGGAGAAAGCTTTCATCTTGCAAAATATGGAAAATATCCTAAAAGAAAAACAACCTTCCCTTCATATAGAAATAGGATTTTGTTTAACCCAGTTTTTTTCCTTTACTCTTTATTTACAAAAAACAAACAAACAAAAAACCTTTCTGTCCTACAGGTACTAGGGTTGGAATACATGTACTAGAATTTTATTCCTTTATGGATTAGTCTAGGCCTCTTCTTTCTACTTAAGACTGTGTTGTTGTTGTTGTTGTTGTTGTTGCTGTTAGATGCCATTGAGTCAGGTCCAACTCAAAGTGACCCTATGCACAACAGAACAAACCACTCCCCAACACTGTGCCACGCCTGGAACTATGTCAGTGCTTCTCTGTTATTCGTAAGGTTTTCATGGCTGATTGTTTCTGGATTGTATCAAGAATAGGCTATCAGGTCCTTCTCCCATTTTTGCTATGCTGGGGATTGAACCCAGGGCCTCAGAGAACACACAGCAAGTGCTCCACCAACTGAGCTAAACCTCAGCCCTAGGCCTATGTACTACTTTGTAATATAGGGTATGATTCAAACTATGTGTAACTCCATACTTAATGTAGCCTCTACCCATTTTCCCCTTTTTGGCATTTGAAATGGTCTTAGACTTAATTTATCTCATCACTCAAAATTTTTACTGGCACCATCTTTGAAGGATGTAAATACAGTAGCATTTCAGGTATGAGAAGGAGCCTCATGTGAAACCATATTCAGCAGCCACAGCACCCTAGCATCCAATCCTGCCTGATCTTGGAAGCTAAGCAGAGTCGGCCTGATTAGTCTTGGATGGGAGACCACCTGGGAATACCAGGTGCTGCAGGCTAGGGAAAAGGACTGGGCAATCCACTCCTGAAACAGTCCACCACTGAAAACCTATTCGCCCTATGAATAGCAGAGAAGTATGGACAATAGTGCCAGGCATGGCACAGTATCAAGGAGTGTTTCATTCTGTTATATATAGGGTCGCTATGAGTCAGATCTAACTCAATAGCACCTAACAACAAACCACCACCCAGGTATGAAAAGCCTTTTTAGAGGTGATGGTGACAATGATGGTACATTTTAAGTTATTAGAAGAGAAAAAATTCTGTTGCAGATGCACAACCCCCTTAGTCAAGCACAACAAAGACAAAATAATGAACTGACCATGAAAAGTTGCATGGAGCTCAGCTATGGTTTTGTTGGTGCTATTTTATGTAAGAAAAAGAAGAATCCAAGCTCACTTTTCCCTTTTTGGCATTTGGAATGGTCTTAGACTTATCTCATCACTCAAAATTTTTACTGGTACCACATTTGAAGGATGTAAATATAGTAGTTTTTCAGGTATGAGAAGGAGCCTCATGGGAAACCACGTTCAACAGAGTTGCAGAATACTTTTGCAGCCAACTTTTTTTAAATGATGCTTCCTTTTTTACCTTGTTTAGACTCTTAATTTTTTTCTGGCCTCCACTCAACCATGGCATATACAACTTAAATGTGCCAAAGAAAAAAGACCAACACTTTTTTGAATATGTTATTTCAAACTACAATTGAATCCAAGCCAATTTTTAGGCTAAGTGCAGATACTAGGTTGATAGTGATTACTGACTGCTCTTATTATGCTAAAGGTTAACACAGTGAGCAATTAAAGGGATAATGACATACAGAAAATAAATGACATGTTGATTTCCTACAAGAATGTAGAAAAGGAAGAATAATTGAAGACTAGGAAAAAATTCCTGTTGGAAACCATTGAATATGAACATGCAAGTCATAAAAAAATCAGTAATCTTAGAAAAACTCAAAGAGCAAAGAGTTTCTCTTAGGATATAGCTAGATCAATAATAGCAGCAACAAGAACAATAATAATAAACTGCTTTGCTTTGGGGACTTAAAAACTTAAGAACTCCATAAAATTATATATATATATATATATATATATATATATATATATATATAATTAGAACTGCAAATGGTTTATTAATGTATTGTAAAATAGGACCTAATAAAATGAGAATAGTTTGGTGAATAACAGAATTGTGGGACATATGAAACTATGAAAAAGCTTAAAGCTTAATTATATAACTATACCTCTCCATTAAAGCAAAATGTTATTATAGTTACCATTTTCTTAAGTACCTACTATTCCTTGACAACATGAGAAGTTTTACAATGAAGAAGATTATTAATGCTGCTTTAGATTCTATTGACACATGAACAAGATATACTAGGTAAGAGTACATATGTAAATTTTTATTCAATTGTAATGGTGAGCTGGAAATCAGGCAGTTTAGCTCTGTTCAAATGTAAAAATCATAACATATGGCAATGATATATAGAAATGTTCATATGAACTTCTGATGCCTAAGTACACTCATTGGAGATCACAGATACTTTGTTCTCTCTCTCTCTCTCTCTCTCTCTCTCTCTCTCTCTCGTGCTACTTGGAGGTTGAATCTAGCACACATACTTTGCAAGGGCTGCACCCCCAGCCCATTTTTTACTTTGTATCTTGAGACAGGGTCTCACTAAGTTGTGCAGGCTGCCTCTGGCCTCAAACCTGAAATCCTCCTTCCTCTGCCTCCTGAGTCACTGGGACTACAGGCATGAGCCACTGAACCCACCCTTGTTCTCTACTCTTATGAAGTAATAGATACACCTAGGCAAAGTGGTTAACACTCTGCACCCAATAGAAGGACATTATTGGATTATATAAATAAAGCATGTACAAATCTGACAGTCTGTTTTCTGTAATAGTATGCATAATCTCTAATTTTACACAATCTTTGAAAAGTAGGAAATATTTAGTAACATTTTAGATATGAAGCTACCAAGGCTCAGAGTCCATAAATAACTTTCTTATTGACATACTGCAAATAAGTGGCACAGCTGAATACCGGAGGTCCATCTGATTCCAAACTTCTCACATGCCTTTCTAAAGGACACCAGCAGAGAAAACTTAAATATTCTTGAGTACCTATTATGTTCTCAGCAGTGAGAATATATAGTAAGGAGGACAAAGCCTTCACTGCCTGGTTTTCATGTCCTGGTTAAGAGACAATGAACAAATGAATTAGGTCATTGCTGTGAAGCAAAGTAAAGCAGGGTTAGGACTACACAGTGTGCAGGGAGAAGGGAGGCTATTTTACTTAGTGATGAGAGAAAGATTCTTTCTATAAGGTGAGAGTTAAGCAAACTATACATGAATGGAAAGAGGGAGTCTCATGAAGATTTGAGGCAAAAGCATAACCAATAAAGAAACTAGAAAGCAGAAAGCCTCTGAAATGGGACTGTACCCACACTGTTCAAGTTACAGCCAGGTCAGTGTTACTCCAACTCAGTGACCACGGTGGAGATGATCAGGAGAGGGAGTAAGAGTGCAGCAACGCCCAGATCATAAAGATCCCAAGACCAAGATTAAAAGTTAAGGGTAATGGGAAGCCATTTAACTACATATAAAAAGAGGAATAGCAAGTTCCAATTCTCCTTGTCTTAAATTGGGAAAAATGATACTTTTAAATTCATAATGAGACTGAGTGGATAAAACACTAGTAGAGTAGATTATGTCCTCAAAACTAACAAATGCCTGTTATTAAAAAAGAAAACAAGATTTGTGGTACATTCAGGCCCTTTCCCTATCTTTTCACTTCCTAGAGGTTCACAGGATCCATCTTGGCACTTGATGGCTCCCATGTTAGTGCCCACTTTCTTCCTATTGTTGTAGGAATGTTAACATTCAGGGTTTTAAAAAGTTCTCTCTGCATGGTCATCCATCCTCTGTCATCCCAGCCTGTCATCTCTTAGCTCAGAGCTAGAGCAGGAGTTCTACACATGCTTTATTAAGAAGACGTTTGTATGATTTTCTGTTTTAAATCTAATGCAACTCTGAGCTTCTGAATAATGTAGACTACATTAGAAGCGCAGATTTGGTAGACGTCATGGCACATGCCTGTAATCTCAAAACTTAGGAGGCTGAGGCAGGAAGATTGCTAGTTTAAGTCCAGAAGCAGCCTGCATAAATTTGCAAGGCCTTCTCTAAAAAAAAAAAAAAAAAAAAAAAATTAAGGAGCTTAGGGTGCAACTCAGTGGTAGAACACTTGTACAGTATGTGTGAGGCCCTGGGTTCAACCCCTCAGTACTATGGGGAGAAAGAGTGCTGATTTAATACTTTTAACACATCTCTTTGTCTGGGGCTTAATAAAAGACACTTTATATCCCAGCAACCTGATTGTGCCCTTTGTTGTTATTATTAGGTGCCGTCAAGTCTGGTCTGACGTATAGCCTCCCTATGTATAAAAGAACAAAACACTCCCCAATTCTAGGCCAGGGACACGATCTTTATTTATGTTTAAGCCCATTGTTGCAGACACTGTGTTGATCCATGTAGTTGAGTTCTTCCTTTTATTTGTTGACCTGCCACTCTCCCAAACATGATGTCAGAATTGTTCCCTCCTGACAACATGTCCAAAATATGTAAAAAAACAGTCTAGCCGTTCTTGCTTCCAAGGAGCACTCTGGTTGCACTTCTAGGACAGATCTATTGGTTCTTTTGGCAGTCCATGATTCTTCAATATGCATTTCCACACCATAATACAAAAGAATCAATTCTTCTCCTATTGTCAGCTTTCACAACATGAGGTGATTGAAAATACTGTGGCATAAGTCAGGTGAATCTTCATATTCAATGTGACATTTACTTCACAACACTTTAAGGAGGTCTTTTGCAACAGCTTCTCCCAATGCAATGCGTCTTTTGATTTCTTGACTGCTGCTTTCATGGGTGTTGATTGTAGAGCCAACTAAAGCAAAACCTTGGACAACCTCAATTTTTTCTCCATTTATCGTGAAGTTGCATACTGACCCAGTAGTAAGGATTTTTTCTGTTGTTAATGTTGAGACACAATCCATACTGAAGGTGGTGTCCTTTGATCTTCATCAGGAAATGTTTCAAATCTTTTTCACTTTCAGCAAGCAGAGTTGTGTCATCTGCACAATGCAGGTTGTCAATGAATCTTCCTCCAATCATTATGCCACATTCTTCTTCATAAAGTCCAGCTTCTCAGATTATTTGCTCAGCATAGAGATTGAAGAGGTATGGTGAAAGGGTACAGCTTTGACTCACACTTTTCTTGACTTTAAACTAGGCAATGTTTCCTTATTCTGTTTAAACAACTGCCTCCTGGTCCATGTACAGATTACTCATGAGTACAATTAAGTGCTCTGGTATTCCCATCCTTTGCAGTGTTATCCATAATTTGTTATGATCCACACAGTCAAATGCCTTTGCATAGTCAATAAAACATAGATAGACATCTATCTCATATTCTCTGCCTTCTGCTAATGTCCATCTGACATCAACAATGATGCCCCTGGTTCCAGGCCCTCTTCTGAATCTGGCTTGATTTTCCAGCAGTTCCCTATCTATATAATGCTGCAGTCACTTTTGAATGATCTTTAGCAAAATTTTGCTTGCATGTAATATTAATGATATTGTTCAATAATTTCCACATTCAGTTGGATCCCCTTTCTTGGGAATAGGCACAAGTATGGATCTCTTCCATCAGTTGGCCAGGTAGCTGTTTTCCAAATCTCTTGGCATAAACAAGTTAGCACCTCCCGTGTTGCATCTGTTTGTTGAAACATCTCAACTGGTATTACCTCAATTTCTGGAGCTTTGTGTTTTGCCAATTCCTTCAAGGCAGCTTCCACTTCATCCTTCAGTACCATTGGTTCCTGACTATTTGCAACCTTTTAAACTTCAGCCCTTATTACTTTTGTAGACTGAACAAAGTGAAAACTAGGATGTCCATATTTCTATTTCATAATCAACCCATAAAGATTCAACTGCTTTTGTCAAATTTGATGGTGTACCAAAAACAGATACTAATTTTGATCTTATGGGAGCTTAGTATAAACTTGACGTTAATGCAAAGAGAAAGATTACAGAAATAAACAGCTTATTGGAAGCTGAGAGCCGGTTGTTTACTACTAAAGAAAAACTGCTCATTCCAGTATCTCAAAACAAATTTTTTATAAAATGCACTTGATCTAAGTTACTGACACAGAGTAAATATATTCACCCATACACACAATGTTAACTTCTTCATCTTTCCTCTTTTCACATCAAACTGTTACCTTTACTTATGAACCTCAGCAAAGAACATGAAAAATTGGTTTCTTTACATTAATTTAGACAGAGATGCTAAAAGAACACTCTGCTGGAGTTACAAGAATTTGATTACATTTGTTTGTGGTTTACTTAAACCTAATATGAACAAATTCAATATCCTTGAAGAAAAGTAAGTTGGTAAAGAAGGAAACAGGAAATATTTTATGCCTTTCTAAGAGCCAATTTTTTTAATCACTATGATTCCATTCTGATTCCTATATAAGAACAGCAAATTGGCTTGGAGATCTGCATGCTTTCTTTGGTCAGGGTTGCCGCCTACTTCAATAATCTCTATAGCAATATTCATTGATGTATGTTAAATTATATCACTTTGAAAAAAATATCATTACCATGTTGGTTTTTAAAAATAGTTTTATTGAGGTACAACTGATACACAAAAAATTCCACATTTTTTATGTCTAGTCATTTTGTATTGAGGATGAATTGGTAGTTCTAAGGTATATTCTGATATTCAACTATACCAATGAATTAACTTTCTGTACATGGTGAAGGAATAAAATAATAAGACTGCCATGAGAGCCTACTGAGACTGTGGAATTTTCAGTACCACACAGCTTAAGTGCCACAAAGAACCTTACTAATATTCTAGTTCAAAAACAAACAAAAAAACATAAGTGAGAGAGTAGTATGTATCATTTGTGTGGAATCTGTTTGTGTGGAATCTGTTCTACAATGTTAGATCATTTCCCACAATCCCTTGCCTAAAATTCTTGGAACTGGATGTGTTTCATAGTTCAGGATTTTCAAAGTTTGGAAATATGGGGAATATGCCATACATTAAATAAAACCCTCATCAGGAAATGGGGCAGCATCATCTAATCAAAAACACCCTACAGCAAAACATTTAAACAATCATACTGAGAAGAATAAATAGGGACTGTAAAGATCCTCATGTCAGTTCTTCTCAGGTTTTGCCAGAAAAACAGTGCAGGTCAGGTTTGGCCTACATTTTACTACTTTTCAGAATGTTTTGGCATTCAGAATTTCAGATATAGGATTGTGGGCTTGGGTGAGGAAAAATGATCTCTGTGTTACAACAAAATCCTATCATTAAGAGTTGTAACATATTCATATATTCTTAAATCTAATCAGCACCCCAATCTAATGTACACTCAGATTTTGTTGTTGCTGTTGTTGTTAGGTGCCTTCAAGTGGGTATCCGACACATAGCGACCCTCATAGGGTTTTCAGTGGCTGTTTCGGGATTGCCTTGGGAGTGGATTGCCAGGTCCTTCTCCCATTTTTTGTGGCGCCAGAAATTGAACTTTGGACCTCAGAGACTATAGCACAGCACTCTATCAACTGAGCTAAATCCCAGCCCACTCAGATTTTGGCCATTCCTTAAACTAAAAAAGTTAGTTCACAATTCTAATCCACTCCTTTCCTTCAATTGCTCCTTGTCCATAAGATGACTAAATAAATATGAGAGTGAAGTGATGGAGAGCACTGGTAACATCTCAGTTATAAGTGATGATGAGTGTGATGAATAATAGGCAAATTATAATAATGTTAATAAGTAATAAATTATTGCATTATATCATTTTTACACCATTAGTTCTCACTTTTAGTTCTTTTCTTCAATTGAAATATGTACAGCAGTTCTATAATTTTTCCAAAAACCAGCTCTCAACTGTGAATCTAATCCACATGCAGCTCTAATCTCCATCTGATTTTTCAGCCTTCTAAATCAGTTAAAAGTTTGTGTATTAGATTTGAGAATATATGGTATATATTTATGCTGGAGTACATACAGATCTATATAATAAACAACAGATTCTACCATATTACTTATGAGTTCATTGTATAAATTTCTGGTATAATATCTGACTAGTTTTAAAGATGCTAGAAATCAACATATATGCAAAAAGAAATGTGCATTGTTGCCAATTAATCAATTAGCTGTTTTACAAACAAATAATTACATCAAGATGTCAAAATCAAACTTTATGGAGTATTCCTTTAAAAGATCTCTAAAAGCTTTAAAAAGTAGGCATGGTAGCACTTGCCTATAATCCCATCACTTGAAGAGCATGAGGTCAGTCTGGGCTACAGAGTAAATTCGAGACCAGCCTGGGCTACATAGCAGGACCCTGTTTCAAAAAAGCCTTCCCTCCCTCCTCTCTCTCTCTCTCTCTCTCTCTCTGTCTCTTTCTCTTGCTTCTTTAGTTCAATCTAGTGATCAAAAAGAACAAGAACAGTTCTTCAGAGCAAATACCTAAAAGAGCCTGGAACAAAGCCAGGGTCAGTCATTCTGCAATCTCCCAGGTCACCTCACTAAGATCACTCTGGAGCTAACAGAATATGCTACTAAACACTCCTGTGAAGTACTTGTCTCATACCCAGCTCATCCTGACTGCAGGGGCTGAATGAACTAGGAAAGAGGGAACAAAGGAGGGAGACATAGTGACTAGATTCCAAAAGTTGGCCCAGACTTGTTTACATACAATTCCCATTTTCTAAAACTGAAGGATTTTATTGGATAGTGTTGGCTAGTCGTTCAAGATTAAAAAGAAAAACAACAGAAGGAACCTAGTGCTTTATTAAGAGAAAAATATTATTTTTAAAGGAATTTGTTAAGAAAACAATGTATTAAAATAAATAAGTTTTTACTTTTCTTTTGAATATAGATGAATTAAGCAACAACCTTATATTTCAGATTAAGAGTTTATTTGGCCTTAGCACCGGGCACAGTGGCACATGCCTGTAATCCCAGCGGCTCGGGAGGCAGAGACAGGAGGATCGCAAGTTCAAGACCAGAGGCAGTTTGTGTAACTTAGGGAGACCATTCTCAAAAAGTGAAAATAAATGGGCTGGGGCGCAGCTCAGTGGTCCAGCACTTGCAAAGCGTGAGGCATAAGGCCCTGGTTTCAACACCTGGTACCACAAAAAAAAAAAAAAAAAGAGTTTATTTGGGTTTTGTTGTTGTTGTTGGGTGCCGTCGAGTCGTGTCCGACTCATAGCGACCCTCATAGGGTTTTCAATGGCAGATTGTTTCGGGAGTGCCTTGGGAGTGGGTTGCCATGTCCTTCTCCCAATTTTGCAGTTCTGGGAATCAAACTCGGGACCTCAGAGACTGCAGAGCGACACTCTACCAACTGAGCTAAATCCCAGCCCCTTATTTGGGCTTTGTTGTTGTTAGGTGCCGTCGAGTCGGTATTTGGGCTTTAGTATCTATAAAAGTACAGACAGTTGAGTATGTGTGTAGTATAATGAAATGCTTGTAATGAATGTTGTTGAATATACCTTACTTTTTATAACAGTGACAGATTTATATGCACATATGTATAAAATTTAATGTCAGAGACAATAATTTGTATTACTCGTTCTATTATATTTTTCTTTAAAAAAAACTGCTCATTTAGTAACCCTAAAGATTTTAGTTTTATATTTAGATAGGATTAGTATGAACCTATGATCAGATAAATTTGATGGACATAACTACCTTCTGTTTTCAGTATTCTAAGTGCAATTTAGGTAAACATTCATGTTGTACTAGTAAACTGATGACTTCTATATGAATAACTCCCTGTAGTAAGTTCTCACTTCTGACTACTTATCTATTAATCATAGATTTTGACAACAAAGATCCACTGAGTATAGAATATTACAACAAAGATATAAAAATAACAGCATCTCTTACAGTTCCTAAAATTTATTCTTGTCGCTACCTATCATTATCAGTCACAACTGCACATATTGCTAACAAGAAATCATTTAACCTCTTAATATCTAGTAATTATAAACTGGGTGCCTGCAGCTGTAGCCCTGTGGCATCCAATCCCGTCAGATCTT
>VMDO01029075.1:11004-23203 GCA_007922755.1 Pedetes capensis
CCTGGATGGGAGACCGCCTGGGAACACCAGAAGCTGTAGGCTTGGGAGAAGGACCTGGCAACCCCCTCCCAAAAATCAATCTGCCATTGAAAACCCTATGAACAGCAGAGAAGCACTGACAATAGTGTTTCCCCTGTTGTACAGAGGGTCGCTATGAGTCAGATACCGACTTGACGGCACCTAACAACAACAACAACATAAACTGGGTAATGACATTGGCATGCACAGTTATGACAAGCACTAAAACTGAAAATCCCTTTCTATGAGCTTCACAATTACTCACCCTACCTTGCATTGGCTATTTGATATACAGACGCAATCTCAAATAAAATATTTTGTGTAAAACTTGTAAATATTTGAATATGTGATAATTTGATATACATGGTGAAATTATCACCAGATCAAAGTAATTAACATATCCATCATCTCACATACTCTTTTTGTATGTGTGGTAAAGTACTTAAGAGCTATCTCTTAGCAAATTTGAAGTATACCCTACACAATGTTATTCCACAATCTCCAGAAATCACTCATAACAGAAAGTGTGTATCATTTAACCAACTCTCCCAATTTCCATCACCTCCAGCCTGTGGGAATCACCATTTTACCTGGTTTTTACAGATCTGATTTTTTTTAGGTTCTACATAATAAGTGAAATTATGTAGGTATGTATCTTTTTGTGTCTAGCTTATTTCACTTAGCATAATGTTTTCCATGGGCTGGGATTTAGTTCAGTTGGTAGAGTGCCTGCTCTGTACTTTCTGAGGACTTGGGTTCAATCCCAAACACAGCAAATATGGGATGAAGATGCGGCAGTCCACCCCCAAAAACAATCCCCAAACAATCAGCCATTGAAAACCCTATGAGGTATGAGGGAGCTGATTCAAAATTACAAGAAGGAAAAATCCTATTCAAAGTTCAGATCATAATAAAGGCGGGGGGGGAGATAAGAATGATGTCAATATAAATGGACTAGAAATCGCATGTAATTGTTCTAACAAGAGAAAAACAAAGACCACTACAGGAAAAGTTTCTATCTTAAACAGAACTGGAACCCAAGGACATATAGAAAAATTGCTGTTGTTGTTGTTAGGTGCCATCGAGTCGGTATCCGACTCATAGCGACCCTCTGTACAACAGGGGAAACACTATTGTCAGTGCTTCTCTGCTGTTCACAGTTTTCAATGGCAGATTAATTTTTTTTGGGAGGGGGTTGCCAGGTCCTTCTCCCAAGCCTACAGCTTCTGGTGTTCCCAGGCGGTCTCCCATCCAGGTACTAACCAGGCCCCAGCCTGCTTAGCTTCTGAGATCTGACGGGATCAGATGCCACAGGGCTACAGCTGCAGGCTATAGAAAAATACTACTAAGTAAAAGATAGAGAAGACTTAGACGGGAAACTTAGATGGGAAGGGTGGCAGGGGGGAAGCATAGGGGAGGGTAAGGGGTAACATATATGAATAATGTTTATCAAAATGCATATATGGACATGTCACAATGAAAAGCATGTCAGAATGAATCACATTAAGATGCACATTAAAAATTTCTAATAAAAAAAAAAGAAAACCCTATGAGGGTCTCTACGAGTTAGACATGACTCAATGGCACCTAATAACAACAATGTCTTCCAGGTTCATCCATGCTGTATATGGCAATTTGTATATGTGTGTATGACAGGGTCTCAGTATGTATACTAGGCTAGCCTCAAAGTTGTGATCCTCCTGGTTCAGCCTCCCAAGTACTAGGATTATATGCAAGTGCCACCATACCTAACACAAGTTCCTCCTCCTTCTCCTTCTTCTTTTTCCTTCAGTACTAGGGGATTGAACCCAGGGCCTCACACATGCTAGGCAAGTGCTATACCACTGAGCTATACCCTCAACCCCCTTTTTTATTTTTTATTTGATACAGCGTCTTACTAAGTTGTACAGGCTGCCTCTAGCCTCAAATTCATGATCCTTCTGCCTTAGCCTCCAGAGTTGCTGATATTACAGGCATGTGCTATGGTACCTAGCCCTTCTTTTTTAAAAGTTGAATAATTCACACTTTTAAAAATCCATTCCATTATCCCTTCATCGATTGATGGAATTTTTCTTTATCCATTTATCCACTAATAGACACTTAGGTTGATTTCATTATATTGGCTATTGTGAATAATGCTGCAATGAACATGGGAATGCAATTACCTCAAGATAATCACCTCATTTCCTTTGGACATATACCCAGAAGTAAGATTCCTGGATCACATGGTAGCTCTATTTTTAATTTTTCAAAGAATCATCATACTGTTTTTCATAATGGCTATGCCAATTTATGTGCCCAGCAAAAGTATACAAGGGTTACCTCTTCTCCACATCCTCATCAACACTTATCGTTCTCAGTTTACTTTGTCCTTCTATAATACAATCCCACAGACTGGATAATTTATAAAGAATAGAAGTTAATTTTACCACAATTCTGGAAGATAGGAAGTCCAGGACTGATCAATGGGCCAGTATCTGGTAAGGGTCTTCTTGCTACATTATATCATGGCAAAAGGCATGACATGGGCAAGAGAGGGGGGGGGGCCTAAGTTCATGCTTTTATAAGGAACCAACTTCCATGATAATGGGCACATCCTCACACTAAGGGCATTAATCCATTCATGAGGCCAGAGCTCTCATGACCTAACCACCTCTTAAAGGTCATACCACTCATCACTATTTCACTGGAGATTAAGTTTCCAACACATGAACTTCGGGAGATACATTCAAACCATTATATTATCTTTTGATTTTCTGATGATAGTCATTGTAACCACTGTAAGGTGATATCTCATTGTGGTTTGATTTTCATTTCCCTGGTGATTAGTGTTGTTGAGCAACTTCTCATTTCATATACCAGTTGGCCACTTGTATGTGTTCATTGGGAAAATGTCCATTCACATCTTTTGCCATTTTTAAATTGGGTTATCAAGTTTTTTGGTATTGAGTTGTTCAAGTTTCTTGTATATTTTGGATATTAATGCCTTACTACATACAGGGTTTACAAATATGTTCCATAGGATATCTTTTAATTTTATTGTTTCCTTTGTTGGGCAACTTTTTAATTTGATGCAATATCTTGTGTTATTTATGCTTTTGTTACCTATTTCAAAAAAGTCACTGCTGAGGAGTTTTTCTCCTCTGTTTTCTTCTAGGAGATTTAAAGTTTAAAGCCTTATTAATATCTATTATTCACTTTGAGTTAATTCTGTATGTGGCATACGATAGATGCTCAGTTTTATTCTTTTGCATGTGTAGATGCAATATTTTTTGGCAATATTGGGGGGTTGAACCCAGGGCATTATGCATGCTAGGCAAGTGCTCTACCACTGAGCTGTACCCCTAGCCACTTTTTAAATTTTTTATTTTGAGACAGGGTATCACTAAATTGCTCAGGCTGCTTCTGGGCTCTAACCTGTGATTCTCCAGCCTCAGCTGCCCGAATCACTGTGATTACAGGCACATGCCATGGCAATCAGGTTGAATAAAATATTTTTTAAATTGTGATTCTGGAAAATTTAAGTAAGTGAAAGAGGAAGATCTACCAATTTGAAATAATTGAGGATCACTTTTAGTTCTCTTCTTCAATTGAAATATACATGGTAATATACTAAAACATATATTTGAGAGTAATTGTTTAATAAAACTTAAGGAATCTGTAAATTTATAATGAGAAATTACATTTGTACCTAGTTTTAAACTGAATGATTTACTCTATCTCCCTTATCCTTAAGTTGCATATTCATTGCTATATTTTTCTCCAACTCCTGTCACTTAAATTGTCATGCAGAATAGGGCAAATCAGGGTCAGTTTATATAAGTGGCATCAATCTGAAGAACTTCATCAGTCTTTATTTCAAGGCATTATGCAAAGAAAACTGACATTAAGAGAGCCTTAACTGACAGCAAATGAAATCAATCAGCAAATCACTAAGCCATAATAAACTCACTCAATTTGTAGATAACCCTTCCTTTCCCAGGTCTTCACCTAGGCAGTCCATCAAACACTTTTTTTGTCCAAGTAGCTAAAATGAATAGCAATTGTGGTTGTAGCACTTGAAAGTTCAAGTGCTCACAGGCTTCAGTGTCTTAATAATAAGCATTAAACCATATTATCTAGTAAGGTTACACTCATACTTTAAAATAGGCTTAAAAACATTAAAAAAAGATAAAGGGTCAAGTTTAGGATTTAGTTTTTATCTCTTAACATTAATGATAAAAAATCATATTCATGTCATTCAGCAACTTTTCTACTGAGGGCCACCTACAACTGAAAGTTGTAACAGAAAAAAAAAATCAGTACTTCGTTATGTTCTGTCATTTTCTTTTTCCACTAAGTGCATCTCAAATACTTCACAGATAGGAACGACTGTCACCATTTCACTGAGGTAGAATGTGAAGTCCAACGCAATTTTTTTAGTAGTGTAAATAAAGGCAAAAAAAATGATTTAAAAGAAAAAAATGAAAATAGTAGTAAAAGTTGAATTACTTCTTATAATAATTAAAAATAGAAGTACATGGTGACCATTCATTCATCACTGAAGTTTTGGGAATCATTCTACACTGAACTGGAAGGAAAGATTGAAGTTGTTCAATATTTTATTCTTTTGAAAGCACATGTTGAACACATCATCAGAAATTGACAAGACTGAATCACTAAAACATTCCTCAGTGTACTTAAGACACTTTTCCTGACCCTGGATCTGTTGCAGTTTGGTCCAATACTTATATTAATGTAGCTTATATTAATGTAGAATTTTCTAATGTAAAAAGCACCTACCTTCATATGTACATTATCTCATCTGATTTCCCCACAATCCTATGAGCCATAAAAACACAGGCTTCACTCTCACCATTTACAGATGAGGAATGGTCGTTCAGTGCTACTGAGTGACTTGCCAACGTGGTTAAATTACAGAGCCAGGACTTCAACAATCCAGGCATTCCAACTTTCCACACGTTTTCTCTAATACTACTTAGCTGCCTTGTTCCCCAGAAAATGGAATTATTTTACCTTTTCCAAATAGTATGCTGTTAAGAAAGTAATTCTCATTCTGATCAACATGATGTTTCTAGCTCAGTGACATACAGAAAATTGTGCAGATTTGTGGTTGCCAACTTCCCTATAATATGATTTACTTGTTTTGTCTTTTAGAAAGGCAAAAATATCAACCAGAAATTGGACACTAAGCAATCTTATACCTGATCAAGGAATATTTATAAGCCAAATATTAAGGAAAAACAATTGCAAAAATGTTTATATGATATTTAATATTCAAAGTTCTCTCATACATGTCATATGATCCTGACAATCATCCCAAGAAGTACCAGATCAGGTATTATTGTGTCTATTTTACAGATGAGAAAACTGATATGCTGGCAGAATCAGAGCTCCAGAAAACAGTGACTGAAGGATAGAATTCTAGTAGCACTTTCTGTACTGCAAAGATGATAACCGGTATTTATCCTTCCAAAAAATACAATGCTGTATTCCATGTGACAAAGATAACCATTGCATAAAACAATCCATGTGGTGCACACCTATAATCCCAGCAAATGGAGAGGTGAAAGCAGGAGGATTGCAAACTCAAGCCCAGAGGCAGCCTTCTCAATCTAATGAGACCTTGTCTCAAAATACAAAATGAAAAGGGGGCTGGGATGCAGCTCACTGGTAGGGCACTTGCCTACCATGCATGAGGCCCTGGTTCAACCCCCAAGGCCTGAAAAAAAAAAAAAGGAATGAGAATTCCTACGACCTGTATAATTTGTGTCTGCAGGGTGAAGGATTTCAACTGTTCTACAATCAGTCCAGCCTGTAGCCATAGCCCTGTGGTATCTGATCCCATCAGATCTTGGAGGCTAAGCAGGGTTGGGCCTGGTTAGTGCTTGGAAGGAAGACCATCTGGGAACACCAGATACTGTAGGCTCGGGAGAAGGACCCAGCAACCCACTCCCAAAAATCAATCTGCCATTGAAAACCCTATGAATAGCAGAGAAGCACTGACAATAGTGTTTTGCCTGTTGTATATAGGGTCACTATGAGTTGGACACCAACTAAATAGCACCTAACAAAACAACATAATAAGTCTTAATTATTTCTAGCAAAGCTGTCTAACCTCTTCAGTCTTCTATAATACTGACTCTGCTAAGATTTTATTTTCTTCTTAATTTTTCATTCTTATAATAAACAAAGGGAGAATGATAAAAATAGAAAAAGGACTTTATGAATCATATGTAGTTTTTTAAAAATTCCTATCAGATTTTACTTAGTGTCAGTTCAGATCACTGATACCAGATCATTCCCATAAAGGAAATAATTCAGCATATATACTGAGTTGAGAAGTAGGGAGTTAGAAGATTCTTCAAAATTGTGGCAAAAGTTTTACAAAGATACAATTTCTTGCCCTCATATGTCATCTTAACCTCAGATCCTTTTCAAAAGGTAAGAGACATGAAAGTCTCAAGGCCAGGCGGCAGGGGGAGTGGCAATACAAATCAGGTCCCTATCATTGGTCCAAAATACAAACCATGATGCAAGATATACGATATATCTGCTAAATACTTCAAAAAATTATGAAACTAGTAGCTTTAACAGACAGTTTTAAACTATCAGTAGTTACAAAATTATGTTTTAACAATAGATTTAAAGAAAAATATCTTATTACAATAAATCTTTTAAATAAAATATGATAACTAAGAATGGTAACATGTAGCATCTGGTAAAATTTGTATTTACTGAGAAGAAAGATATCCATATATTATCAGGCTTAAAACAATACTTACAAAACAGTGTAGGGTCCAATTACTGATTAAATATATAGAAGTATATTAAATGTAAATGATATGTGCATGTGAGTTTGTATTTATGGCTAAGAAATAACTAGAAAAATAAGTATCAAATATTAATATTGGTTGTCTGTGGTAGAATTTCCAGTGATCATAATTTTCCTCTACTCCAGAAGAATATAATTTTTATTATCAAGATCATGAACAATTTTATAATTTTAAGTCATTTTTAATGTTAGCAATTTTTCTGTTAAGTTATATTATTTAAAACAAATGTCATTATATACCTGAGTGTATTACACTACTGTTACTCTTTTTTTTTAAGTATTGGGTACGTGATACCAATCTTGCACACGCTAGGAAAGCTCTCTACCACTGAACTGCACCCTACCCCCTATTTTTTTTAATGTTTTGAGACAAGGTCTTGCTAAGTTGTGCAGGCTGACTCTGGCTTTGAACTCCTTGTGATCCTCCTTCACCTTCTGAGTCACTGGGATCATAGGTATGTGTCATCACACCCAGCATATTTCTGTTGTAATTTTGTTACTTATGTGAATAAAACTAATAAATAAGAGTAATAAAAAATTTTAATCGATGTATTCTTTTTTAAATCTATGTTTTAAAATAATATATATTTAACAAGATTTTCATTCAAAATGGCTTTTTCATGCTTAAATGGATGATCAGGTCTCTGAAAATTCATGTATGCAAATGGGATGACACAAAGAAGAAAATAGCAAAATGGTACAATCTTTTACATGAAATTGCCTAACATCTCTTTAACTTCTAAGTATACCAAAAATGTAGATATTTCTTGCAGAGCAATTAGAAGGCTGCTGCATTAAGGAGTGTAAAGAAGAGCATATGTAAAATTTACTAAACTTTTAAAAAAATTTTTATTTCCTGACAGTTTAGGTACTGATATCACTTATTTCATCTCTCTATAAAAAATTCCCTTCAAGATATCCTTTGTGATTTACCTACAGAAAGGCAAAAATAGCTCAAAGAAATTTATGCCTAAAATTAAGCATAAATGTAAAGCACCATAGTACTCCAAAACTAAAAAGTATAACATACAACTAAAAAACGTTATATACAACTATAAAAAAAGTATAACATACAACTAAGAACTGTGTAATGACATTGTTGGTTAGAAGTGATTAAAATATTGCTCTATTTATAGGGAAACCTCTCTTTTTTAAAATCCTCAAAAATAAATGATTTTACAGTGAAGACTCCCTAATGAAGTATTTATAAACATATACTTACAAAATATACTACATTTCCAGAGATATTGTTATTATGCACTAAGCCTTAACCCTGGACTGAGGTTTAATTCAGTTGGTAGATCACTGAGGACCTGGGTTTGATCCCTTGTGTTATCAGATGCCGTGTAGCACTGTAAACATGGGAGAAGGATGTGGCAGTTCACTTCACCATCCCTCGCCCCCCAAAAAAAACAATCCCGAACTATCAGCCATTGAAAACCCTGTGAGGGTCACTATGAGTTGGACTTGGTTTGATGTCACCTAACAACAAGCAGCCACAGCACACTGACATCCGATCCCCCTGATTTCCGAAGATAAGCAGAGTCCGCCTGGTTAGTCTTTGGATAGGAGACCATTCAGGAATACCAGGTGCTGCAGGCTAGGGAGAAGGACCTGGTAGTCCACTCCCGAAATAATCCGCCATTGAAAACCCTATGAAGAGCAGAGAAGCTCTGACAATAGTGCCACACATGGCACAGTGTTGGAGAGTGTTTCGCTATGAGTTGGACCCAACTAGAAGGCTCCTTACAACAAACAACAACAAGCCTGAAACACTTTAATGAGACAGTTTGGGAGGCTTTTTCTTTTTAAATGATGTGGGCCTAGAAGTGAAAAATTAGCACTAAGTTTCCTAAGAGCATAAACAACTTAGATAAAAGCAGCTTCCGGAGTCATCTTGCCAAGTGTCTGAAATCAGTATTCATTCTCTCATATATACCGAGGGCCTCCTTTTTGCTAGAAACAGTTGGGAGCTCTGAGGATGCCAAGTTCCTGACCTCATGAAGCTTTGATGTTAGTGAAGTGCTAACCAATACTAAGTATTTACAATGTATATGTCACTATCATAGCACTTCCAATGGATTAGCCCCTTTAATCATCACAGTAACACTATGAGATAGGAAAGTTTATTGTCTTTGTTTTAGATTTAGAAGAGGCCAAAACACAGAAAAGTACTTGCCTAGTTAGCCCTCATTTGGATTTCTATTCTACCCATTATTTCCACACAAATGAAACTGTATTTTATAGAATGACTCTACCTTTATTTTTTTCTCTCAAGACTATCTTAAAAAAAAAAAAAAGCCAAAAAGTCATGCTTTACAAAAGGCAGAATGACATGACTTTTTAGTCAAGAATGGACTAGTTACCCTACTCATGAGATATGTGACAATTAGGATCTTACTTCATCTCAATAAACTTCACTTTCTTCCTTTGTAAAATGAACAAGCAGAGAACTGATAATAAAGTTACCGAAAGGATTATATGAGATTATAATGTACGATGCTTAGGTACAGTAACTGGCACAGAGTGAGCACTCAACAAATGTTAGTAGTGTTTGTTTAATGACTATTTGGGTTTTTTAAAAATCACTGAATGGAGATGGAGAGAGAGAGACATTTATTGATTGCCTGCCAATATCTGCCAGATATTACAAGCATTAAATATCAAAATCATTGAAAAAATATATTACAGAGTATAAATTAATGAAAAACAAGTATTTTCCTTATAAAGTATTGGCAGAATATTTGTATGACAATCCTTTGCATTCACACTATACTAGATAACTGGTTCTCATCCAGATGCTCTCATTTTTCTCAGTGTTGTAGTAAAAGCCTAATATTCTATCACTTGAGACATAAAAACAGTTCTAAACTTATCATGGGAGCTTAAAGAAAAGGTTTCACTGGAGACAAGACCTCACCGGAAAATCATATGACATGAAAAACTAAATAGGGGGCTAAAGTAGACTTCTTGATAAAAGTATTTAAAGCCTTTTTTTTTTTTTTTTTTTTTTGTACTTGGGAGTTACACCCAGGGCCTTGCACATACTTTGCAAATGTTCTACTACTCAGCTATACTTGCAGCCAATTTTTAATTTTTTTTTTTTTATCTTGAGTCAGGGTCATGCTAAGTTACATTGGCTGACTAGTCTTGTACTTTCAAACCTCCTGCCTCAGCCTCTTGAGGTCCTGGGATTATAGGAGGGCACCACTGCACTCAGCTATTTAAAGCTTTTGAACAAACAGAGAGAATGAAGGAACCAAATGGAAAGATATGGAAAAAAAATCCTAAACAATCATTCCTCAAAATAAAACATATACACAACCTTACAAGCCATAAAAATGCTTACTTCATCCTTTCCAGGGTCTTCATAATGGATGCAGTAGTACAGTCACCACACATTGCCCATTTTCTTTGCACTAGGCACTGTGTTCTCTATTTTCCATGCATTCCCTCATTCAATCCTACTACAAAGCATCAAATATTAGTAGGATCACATATTTTGTAACAAAGGAAGTTGGGTCAAAAGCTAGCAACTCTCAGTCTACTTGAACTGAATTTTCTGTTGTAGGAGAGTATCAGTCCTGTGCTCTTCTAAGATCAGAGAGAAGAGGTAATCCACGTATCTTCTTCACCTTTCAGTAACGCTCATGGGTCTTGCCCTTCCACCCAGAGTTATACTTATAATAAAGCTTGCCCCATTAAAAAAAAGACAGAAAATTTCAGCTTCTACAGCTCTGAGTGATAGCGGTATAGGCTGGCCAAATGGTTCATATACTGTCCCATCCTGCATAGTGATCCTCTCCTCATAATCAAAGGTCGTGCATTTTCAATAGTCCACTTCATCAGCAGAGTCAGAGTATAAAACTAAACAAATACTGAATTCCAAAATGAGTACATTGAAAAGACATCTGCACTTTCATATTTCTCCAGCACTATTCACAAAAGCCAAGCTATGGAATCAGCCTAGGGTTGCACCAATAAATGAATGGATAAAGAAGATGTAGCATATATACACAATGGAATATTATTTGGCAATTAAAAAGAATAGTATCCTGTCATTAATAACAATACTTAGCAATAAAAAACATCATCCTAGTGACATAGATCACTGACAACATTGTATTTCATGACAGATCTTGAAATGTCTTTTTTGATGATGAATGCAACCCCATTTCTCTTTAGTTTATCATTCCCAGCATAGTAGACCATATGACCGTCTGACTCAAAATGGCCTATGCCAGTCCATTTTAGCTCACTGATGCCTACCTAGAATGTCAATGTTTATGCGATCCATTTCTCTTTTAACAATTTCTAACTTGCCTAGATTCATACTACGTACATTCCATGTTCCAATTATTAATGGATGTTTACAGTTGTTTCTCCTCATTTTGAGTCCTGTCACATCATCACGTTGAGCACCCTGGGGTCTTAATCCATTTCCCTCATCATGGTATACTCTACTTGGAGGAGGCAACTCTTCCCCAGTAGTCTTTTGAGTGCCTTCCAACCTGGGGGCCTCATTTTCAGGCACTATATCTGACAGTGTTTCTTTGCTATCCATAGGGTTTTCAATGGCTAGTTGTTTCGGGAGTGGCTCACCAGGTCCTACTCCCTAGTCTGTCCTAGTCTGGAAGCTCAGCTGAAAACCTGTCCACCTTGGGTAACCCTGCTCATGTCTAAGGTTACAGTGGCAGAGCTCTCAGCCTCATTGCAACACGCAAGCCCCCACGTCAAACTGACAGACATGTGGGGGCTCTGATGGTAAAATAATTAATACGAGGATGCATATATAGCATAAGAAAAAGAGAAGGAGAATAGAAAGAGGGAAGAGAGTAAAACAAGGAAGGAAGCAAATAAAAATAAAAAAATAAAAAATTAAAAAATTAAAAAAAAAAAACCTCACGCATACACGCTCCCACCCACGTATAAAATCGCTTATAGTTAGGTGCGGTAGTATACACCTGCATTCCCAGCAGCTTGGGGGTGAAGGCAGGAGGCTCGCAAGCCCAAGATCACAGGCAGCCTGCGCAACCCAGAGAGACCCTGTGTCAAAAAGTAAAAATATGGGCTGGGGGCACAGCATGGCGGTCCAGCACCTACAAAGCGAATAGACGCAAGACCCTGGTTTCATACCCCCATACAAAACAACAAAATCAAAAAACAACAAAAAAACCAAACCAAAACAAAACAAAACAAAAACCCCATGAAACAAAAAAAAAAAAAAGGGATTTGGGGTGCAGCGCAGTGATAGAACGCTTGCAAAGTACGCGCGAGGACCTGGGTTCAGCCCCCTAGTAGCGGGAGAGAGAGGCAGGGGGCAGGGGGAAAGAGGAGAGAGAGCCA
>VMDO01029076.1:0-23101 GCA_007922755.1 Pedetes capensis
GAGCTTTGTGCTTGGATGCTTTGCCAGTGCTGGACCACTGAGCTGCACCCTCAGCCCATTTTTTTGCTTTTTGAGACAAGGTCTTGCTAAATTACTCAGACTGCCTCTGGTCTCGAGCTTGAGATCCATCCTCCTGCCTCCACCTCCAGAGTCCTGCCCAGTGGATAAAACTCTTTATAAAAAGAAAAAAAATTAATCACTTTGTTATTTAATAAAATCCCACCTACCTATCATCTGTAAAACAGCAACAACAACAGAGAAAACTATCAACATTTTTTCTGTATCTTCAAGTTATCAATCTGATTAACCAGGAACAGGACGAGGTCAATGTCCTACATCATGTCACTAGAAACATTGCCTCATACTGCCTTTATTCCCTTAATCACAGCCATATGGACTCTGTTATTTTCCGTAACGTAACATACTCATTGTTCTACAATCTAGTCTGTATACCCCCTTTTACCTGTAAGATTATGAGAGGCCAATTTAAATGATTTGAAACAGATAACGCTTTCTGCATCTCTTTCGTGGGCTAGTAGTCTCATATCCTGACCAAAGACAGAAAATAAGTCAGTCTCTATACACTTTGGCTGGGATTTAGCTCAGTTAGTAGAGCACCACTCTGCAGTCTCTGAGGTCCCGGGTTCGATTCCCAGCACCACAAAAATGGGAGAAATACATGGCAACCCACTCCAGAGATAATCCAGAAACAATCAGGCATTGAAAATCCTATGAGGGTCACTATGAGTTGGACATGACTTGACGGCACCTAACAACAACAACTGTATACTTTGTTCTGGGCCAATATATGTTGCATCCTTTCTGTGTGCTCAAAATACCCAAAGCAAACAAACAGGAAGTCGATCAACGCTACCTTCAAGCTCACTACCGACATTCTCTCTTCTCACCAGTTGCGCCACTGCTGACCTGGTCCAAGCCAAGCTTTCACTCATATAGAGTGCTGCAAAATCTCTTAACTCATCTCCATAGATTTGATTTTCTCCCTTAGTACGGAAATTGGCAATATCAATTCAGTATGACGTATCAACATATTTCTTTGCTCATAGTCCTCCAACTCTATCAATCAATATAAGAATAAAATTCCACATTCTAACTAGGGCCTACAAGTTTCCATGCAATCTGGCCTTTGAACCCCTGCCTGATGTCATCTCCTAGCATACCCCTTATTCACTCCACTCCAGTTACTAGGGCCTGCTTGCTGTTCACAAACATACCAAGTTCATTTCTGCCTCAGGAAAGGCCACCCTATAGTTTCCAGCCTTAGGAGATTCCTTAACTCATTATGCAAATTCAGAGTATGTCACATCATTGTCTACTTTAGAGACATAAAGAATCATATGATGCAATTAACATAATGTGCTCAAATATTAATAACAAGTAGAAAGTCCATGAAAGAGATATAAAGAAAATATGTTCAAATGGCACAGCACTAACTCAAATAGCTTTGATCCAAATAGCTTTTATGAGCACCACTAACTACTGCCTGATTTTGGCTAAATATATACTACATTTTAATCACAGAATAACGTGGCCATTGGAGTTCAATATTTATCTCTTCCTTTTGAAAATGAGTACCTTTCAAACAATCATATTGTGACTAGATGCGTCAGTGTGGCAAAGTTGAACTGCAAATATGTTAATATTTTAATAAAGAATTATAATTGTCAGTCAATTCATGTTACATAATGTTCAAAAATCATTATAGTGTTTTCCAAATTAAGAAAATTATCTACAATCATTCCACTACTCTTGCTTATCAATTTACTAGTTATTCCATCTGGAGACTGCTAACCATCATGCATGAAGCCAGATATGGTCTGCTGAGAGGTGTGAGTGTGAATTAAGAGGGAAAAAATACTGAAATAACAATCAGGCTACTTGGTTACAATTTCTATAAACACCACTGGCCTAATGGGGGATAATTTGAAAACTGATCTGTTATATTTTGTACCTTGAATGTTCTCAGAAGGCCCATGCATTGATGTCTTGATTTCCAGAGTGATCCTATTGGGAGGTGGTTGAAACTTCATGAGGTGGAGTCTAGTTGGAGGAAGTTAGGTCCTTGGGACCGTGGTCTTGAAGGGAGATTGTGACCCTTCCCCTCTTCTATCTCTGCATGAGGTAGGTAACTTTGACCCACCCTGGACTCCCTGTCATGATGTTCTGTCTCAAAATAGGCCAAAAGGGATGAGGGTAAGTAACTGCAGATGGAACCTCCTGAAACCATTGACCATACAATCTTGTCCTCCTGTGTTTATCCCAGATATGTTGTTGTGGTGACAGAAAGCTGACTGATATCTGCATTAACTCGTGGATTTTGTATCTTCATCTTTCAAGATGAATTGCTGGTATCTGCCCTCTTTCCCTTATACAGTTTCTTTTTGGATAAAAATTAGAAGTAGTCAATATCTTTCACCAAACATGATTTGTTGGCATATATGTGTGATTGAAAATTCCTCTGAAGGAAGAGTGTACAATTACATAAGTATACATAGTGTTTACTTGGTAACATTAACCATCTTTACTATCAGTTGGTCACACAGGCTTATTGGGTGACGTTTAGCAGAATGAGCAATTTGTACTAAAATACCCAGCTACCTATGAACTGCAATAAGTAGCTATATATATTCATAGTTATTAATCATTCCACCATTCATGGTTTCCTGTCCATTCTTATACCAAATATTTGTTCAGTATCCTTCAGTTACTCATAGTAGACTAAACTCATCTGTTCCTTTGTACTCCTTGGAATTTCACTAAAATGGTGGTAAATAGTATTGGAATCAGTGTAAACTCACAAAGACAAGAGAAAACAACAGATAAAGATGTCACCACATTTTTCAAACAATGGATAGCAGGATGGTAAGTGATTTAGCAGAGACCCGAGAGCTAAAATTGAAATGTCTGCAGACAACAGCAGCAGCAAGAAGTGAATCAACTTGCCCTTCAGAACCTGAAAAACTCCAATTTGGAAGTACTAGCTAAAGGAGAAGTTGATACAAGGAACAAAGCTAGAAGTAGAGAATTGTCTGAAGTTTTTTCCATGGAGCAGTTAGACTTCTGTTCAGAGACCCTGTTCTCCTCTTCAACTCCCTTGGGAACATCACTGTAGACATTGATTTGGGGATACCCTTTAAATAAACATAAATTCCCCACACAATCATTCTAGAATGAAGGACATCATTTGATGAAAGCATTCTCATGCCCATAGACCTCCAAATTCATGGTTTCCTTTATTTGTGGTACTTTGAAGTCGAACCCCAGCCCATGCACATACTTTGCAAGTGTTCTGCCAGTATTCTAAACACTGAGCACCCCCCCCTTTCTTTTGTTTTTGAGACAATCTTGCTAATTTACGTAGGCTACCTCTGCCTTTCAACTGGCAATTCTCAACCTCCCTAGACACTGGAATTACAGGCATGTATCGCCATGCCTGACTCAAGTCTTTTTTTAAGTATTTATTTTTAAATTATGGAAATAAAATCCTCCCACACAGAAAATATAAAACCAGTAGAAAAGCTTTTCTATGTTAAAACAAAGCAATCTATCATTGCTATCTTCAAAGAAATGGAAGATATTGTAGAACTCATTCATGAAACCAGATCAGAGTGCTATAAAAAGTTAAAGAATAGGAGAGGATTCTCAGAAATATTTGTGTGTGTGTGAATGCACATGTGTTTCAGTGTGTGTATAGCTAAGTTGAAAATTTATTGAGAAATTAAGAAAATAAAGTTTAAATTTATTGCCAGGAAGTAGATAAAAATGTCAAGCATGGATATCAAGAGAGAAAAAAATTAGAAAACTAAATAATCAATTTTGAAAACATGCTGGAGAGGATAGAAGGCAGAGGAAAGGAAATCATTGAATAATCAAGAGTATTTCTTAGAACTGAAAGTGCTTTTACAGTAAAAGTGCTCAACACAATGAATGAAAAAGGCTTGTTAGGTGGGTACTGATTGGGAAAATTCACATCACAGCTTATATTTGTTTCCCGTCTCTGTTGTAAAAAAGTGTCACAAACTCAATGGCTTGAAATAAGCAAGCAAGCAAACAACAAAAATTCCCATTCTCTTATAGTTCTGGAGGCTAGAAATTGAAGCCAGTTTCACTGGGCTAAATTCCAGCCTTATCTCTTCTGTAGTGTCTCAGAATTTCTTTCCTTGTCTTTCTTACCTTCTGCGAGATACTTGTATATTTTGTTCATAACCTTTTCCTCAAGACATCCCAACCCCTTTCTCCCATTATCACATCTCTTATTTCTGCAGTCAAATATTCTTCCTCTTCTCTCTTGGCAATTTGGCTATCAATTTCAAATAAAAATATACAATGATGAGTATTTTATTTCCAGAAATCCCTCATTAAAAAAAAATCCAAGAACATGATTAGCAAAATAAATGGAATGTATGATGAGTTTGTAAAATATCTTTTTTCCGTCACTTTCTTGATTTACTGTCAAATTTATACACACTCATTTTTTGACATTATAAATCCCTATAGTAGTCAAAGGGTTATGAGGACTTTTGTGATTGCATTGGGGTCTCCTAAATAATCCAGAATAATCTCCCCATCTCAACATTCTTATTTTAGCCACATCAGCAAATTTATTTTACCACAAGGTAATAGTTACATAACCCAAGGATTAGTATGTGGACATCTTTTGGGAGCATTATTAACCTACTGCACCACTGTAATAAAAAATAATTTTTGAAAGGTCCTCAGGGTGGGATTGATGATGAGGCAATACTGTAAGAACCAGAAATATCAATATCAATGGAGCTTGCAGCTGCAATACCAAAATTTAGAAGATGAGGGGAAAGACTCTGAACAAGACTTCTACTCTCAGCCACCCTATAAATTGGGAGATTTTTGGCTTCCATAAATTCTAGAAATTTAACTCTCACACCTCCAATGGGAATTTCTAATGCCCTCTCCTAAATGAGAGGGTAAATCAAGAAAGAGGAAGGCATGACATCCAGGATAGAAGGGGCCCAATTTAAAAGTAAGAGAAGGGTAGCCCCAGCTGATGGTGAAGGGAAATCTCAGAATGATAACTCTGTAGCAAGTGTGGACAGCAACAAGGACACATTGAAGCCCAAGGAACAGGGGACTTGAGCTGTGAGGAAAAATTCCTAAAAATAAAAAAGATGAACTGGTAGACTAGGTTCAAGAATTTGGGGAAAATATTTTGAATAATTTTATAGACGTATTTGAGAGTTTGGAAAATTAGTTAAAGGACCTGGAAAACTAAGCTAGTAAAACAATCCAAGCATATTCCATGCTGGGCAACACAAAATTCTATGTGAAAAGGAATAAAATCATCTATTATACAGCACTGTAATAAATACAAGTTACATAGCAACAATGAATCTTTATCCACTACTTTTACTCAAAGTTGCTATTCAAGTTTACTGGAAAGATACGAGGAAGGAGTTGACATTTTAACATATAGAGAATTTACAGATTATGTGGATAATCGAACCCTTATAAACTGCTGAAAGAATATAAATTAATGCATTGATGATGGAAAGGTGCTTCTAAAATAGCTAAAGAATTACCATATGATCCATCAATCCTACTTCTGTGTATTCACCCAAAAGATTTGAAATCGATTTTTCAAAGAGATATCCCACTCCCATAGCACAATTCACAATAGCCAGGTTATGGAATCAATCTTAGTGGCTATTAATAGATGAGTGGGAAAAAATGTGACATATATACAGAGCGGAATACTATTCATGAATAAAGAAAATGTGGAGTATAAATGCAGGAAAATACTATTCATGGCTGAATAAATAACATGTGGCACATATACATTGTGCAATATCATTCAGCTTTAAAAACAAAGGAGTTTATTTTCATTTGTGACACCATAATATAATTGAAGAACATTATGCTAACTGAAATAAGTAAGATAAAGAAAGCACAAACAAAATACCTGTTTGTCAAGTTTATGTTATTGGTAAGGTTTCTGGTCAGTAGCAAACTATTAGTACTTGTTTTGGGGGAGCCAAAAAACTATACATGGATTTCTGACAGAAGGGAGGTCAGAGCCTCTAACTCCCATGTTGTTCAAAGATCCCTTGTATTCCTAAATCATAACATCACTTTATTACTCATAAAGATGCAATTATAAGTTGCCAGTTTCTAGCACAATGAAAATAAAAATAGTAATTGATAATTCAACTAATAGCAATACAATTTCATTCTTCAGGAAAAATGGAGATAAATACCAAAAGAATGAATCCAGAGATTTTAAAGCAGTTGTCTTTGACAGGTGAGACTTAGATTGTAGAGGGATGTGGCAAGGTGTCATAGTTTGGATCTGAAATGTACCCCAAAGGCTCATGTGTTAAAGGCTCTGGCCTCAGCTTGGCAGTTTGGGAGGTGGTCGAATGTTTAAGAGTTAGGCCCTAGTGGAGGGCTTTAGATCACTGAGTCTGATAGCACACTCCTGAAAATGGGGTTCTTTGGTGCCAGTATGCTCCTTTCTCTCCTTGCTTCTTGGCTGCCATGAGATGAGCAGCTTCCGTGCCTTACGTTCTTACCACAATGTGCTACCATAGCACAAGTTCAAAAACAACAGGACCAACTGACCATGGACTGAGATCTCCAAAACTATGACCAAAAATGAACCTTCCCTGTTTTTAAGTTGATCATCTCAGGTTTTTATTACAATAATGTGAAACAAACACAGAAGGGACTGTTGTATTTTATTATTTTGTGGTATTATTTTAGTGTTCTTAACAATGTGTGTGGAAACCTTTAGAAAATAAAGGTAAAACATTGCCTCAAACAAACATTAATGGAGTACTTCCTATAAATCAGGCACAATGCTACGGTAAGTGGACATTGTCACCATGGCCATTGTTTGCTCACATGGAGCTTAATATTCCATTGTGTGAGCATGTCCTCAGTGATGTAAAAGTCCCCGACTCCAAAGGTTTTACAGTTTTACAAGACATCATCTAGGCAAATATTTCATGACCAACTATTTAATAAGTACTTTTTACTTCAAAAACCAGTATGGCATTTACATTAAGGTAAGCCATAAATTGTACAGGAATTATCGCAAACCAAAAATATTCTGCAAATTGTACTGAAAGTGAAGCCTTGCTTTCATTTCTCTTCACTAAAGCATATTTACCAGCGCTTTGGGAAATCAATAGGCTTAACTGATTTCACATTTATAAGGTTTTATTGTATATTAAAATAGTTTGGATTGCTACACTAATCCTGGAAGTAATTTGGAATCCTCTAGTTACACTTCTCTGAGATTCTTCTTGTAAGTGCTAGGTTCATGT
Source organism: Pedetes capensis (assembly GCA_007922755.1). Taxonomy (NCBI): domain Eukaryota; kingdom Metazoa; phylum Chordata; class Mammalia; order Rodentia; family Pedetidae; genus Pedetes; species Pedetes capensis. The sequence continues at coordinate 7,323 of VMDO01029076.1, forward strand.
TAATAATAACAACAGCTACCAATTATTGAGTATTTACTCCATGCCAGAAAGCACATATTATTTCAGTAAATCCTCACACAGTCCAGAAAGGAAAGAACTATTATATTCCCATTCTAAAGACAAATATGAGGTTCAGAGGAATTAAACAATTTACAGAGTCACAAAGCTAATGAAAGAGTTGGTATTTGTACCCAGCACATATGACTCAGGACAGACACTGAACTGCATTTATTATTCTGCTCTTTTAAAATAGTTCAGTGGGTCTCTTCTGCCTACAGCCTCAAATTCAAACTCTTGATGCCCCAATTGCTCTTTAAGTGCTTACTCATCTTGTATCCAGTGAACCCCTTTGGCTCAGTTTCCCTCCAAATGCCATGCTGATGTCCATCTGCACATAGTTTCTAAAAGTCTTTCCTAATGGGAAACCATTTTCTATTCAGAGATTATACTTCCTATAAATGTCACTTGTTTTATGATACTGATGGGGCTATTTAACTCCACTCTTGTGTCTTCAAAGTTTTAAACATATACAAAAGCACTCAACTACTGGTTTGTATGGTATGTTCTTAGAACATTCATTCAATATTAACTAAAATGTAGGCTCATAGATTTGGGGTTCATGTATATGATCCCTTTATTCAATAGAATTACTCAAATCGAATTATAACTGACTTAATAAAGTGGTTGACTACCATATAATTACAAAAGCAATTAGGTTCAAAACCAAGGGACAGAGTATCTTAAGTGTTTTGCTCATTTTGGTCAAGACATTACATACACATAACACACACACAAAAAGTTTAGTAAAAGATAATGACCTGATGAAGTTTTACTCAACACAGCAATGTCCCTAAAGTTGTCATAAACAAAATAATTTAAAATTTGTATCTACCAAGAGATCATTTCTCCAGCCATATTTCAAATACCCAGAATTTATTGGTGTTATGAAAATAAAATTTACAAAGCTGCATACCTGAGAATTGAAAGAGACCTCAGAGTATATACAGCCCACTTTCCTACCTTGAGCTGAAATTCCATTTCCAACACTCTGACATGCTGCCTCTGCTTGAGTAACAAGATCATCTTAATTGGCTTGAGTCATTGTCATATGGTTCTAATTTCTGGTTTGATGTGTTAGGAAAGCGGTCATTGTACTTCATTGTTAGTGATCCTGATGACACTTCTTTTGCATAGAGTTACTGTTGAAAGTCAAGTGCTCTTCTTCACTTTATTTCCAGCAAAGGATTGGTAGCACTTGCTGCATGGTCATTTTTCAGGAAACACTGTACATCACTTGCATTTATTTTGCTCCTTGGTTGACATACTTATTTTAGGACATACTTCAGACAATATGATAAAGGTTCCAGACAGAAGGCCCATTGGCTTTTTTTATTGGAAAGCAAGGCATATGTGAGGTCAAGAAAGCACTTGAGATTTCTCTGAAACTGTCCTAATGAGAAATGACAAAGGATGAAAAAAAAAGGCTAGAAAATAAATAGCACTGGAGGACTGATTCAACATCTGAGTAAACAGAGTGTTTGCTTTTCTTTTGGATGTGTGATTTGAGGATACAGATAAAAATACAGTAATTTCATGTAATTGTAAAAAGATCATCTGGCTAATTTCATTTCAAGTAGAACTAAGCAGGAATAGAATTTAATCTTCACTTGTTGATAATCATGTTGCTTCACAATGGTATGAGAAGGAAATCCTTACCCACCAACTGAAATCCTGAAAAAGAAACCTGTCCCTCAAATGTCTTAAAATCCTTTGTCCTTCATCTGTTTTATATCCCAATGTATACTTTTATATTAATGAAGAGATCATGTTACAATAATTACCAGTAACATTTATTTAAAGCATATATTAATGTCCTATAAGGTTTATAAAGCTTTTGGTAAGTGCTGCAGTGAACATTTTAACTGCACTATAAATACCATATGGAGAAATAGATTGCCCAAATGATATGTTTTGTCCTTTAGCTGGAATTTGCACACTGCTAAAAATCTAAAGACAAAAATTGGCATCATCATTGCTATGTAGTTATTTAGTCACCTTAATTATACTCACCATGCAACTGGCAAACTGTATAATTACTATTATTTGGGAGATTGTTTGAGCAAATATTCTGTTTAAAAGGTTACTTCCTTTTTCTATTATATTTTATCTCCAAGTTTGTCTGTGGCTTCATTGTGAATATGAAGGATTTAATACAGCAAGCTTGAGAACGGAGAAGTACAAAACTAGGGGGTCTTTTAGAATGTACAGGAGAAAATTCCTGGGGTTTGTGCTGCATGTGAGCTGCATGGAGGACCTGCATGGACTGCACACAGTTCTTATCCAGTAAGACAAGGGGTGATAGAGTTGATCAGAATTCTTCTAAGTACAAATTGTGTCACATCAGCCCTCCACTCCCGGATCATGCCACTGTTTCAAAAAAGATAGTATAATACTAGTGTCCAACAAAAAGAAATGAGGATTCTTAGAAAACAGCTGATTTTAGGATGGGGTATATTTTAGGAAATATACAAAGTAAACCTGGAGTATCTTGTAGTACTAGATAGTAAGGGTAGGCGGAACAATGTAAAACAATACAAAACAAGCAAACAGAAACCACAATGGAGGAGGCATGTCATAGAGATACTGGAGACAACTGAAAAATGTCTCAATGGCTTAAGCTGAAAGAACTTGAGCAAGAACTTAAAATAGTACTGGATTATAGTCCATGTAAAAATTAAATAACTGTCAGTGCATACTGATGTAAATAAACGAATAAATGGAGGAGAAAAGACAAATCTCTCCTGTAGGAGAATCCCAATCTGTTTGGGTAAATTCTCCACCCACAAGGATACAAGGCAAAATGGATGACTCCTTCTGAGTGGGCTGCATAATGACTTCCATTTAAAGAGTATAGTATGGAAAAAGGGAAGAAAAGAGTGACTTTATGGTGAAGGACCCTGACAAACCCTATCCTATCTGGTGTTGAAAGTTAACAGCAATACGTCATGTTGATAATGTACCCTCAATATGATATAATTAAAATGATAATTTACCCCTGTGGTCTTCCTTCCCCAAACCCATAACCCTCATCTAATCTCATCGTAGAAGACATCAGATATATCCTAGGTGAGGGACATTCTACAAAACACCTAACTAGTACTTTTCAAAACTGCCTAGGTCATCAAAAACAAGGAATATCTGAGAAACTGTCACAGGCAAAGGGAGCCTAAGGAGACAAGGTAACTAATGGCAATGAGATGAAATTCCAAGAAACAGAAAAAAAGGTCTTAGGTAAAGGTTAAGGACATCTGAATAAATTATGGACTTGAGTTTTATTAAAATGATAGTACTTGCCCAATAGGTCTACTAGCATAGAATTAGACCTTTACCAATATGATGAAAATTGGAAGAGGAGATCTTTTTTCTGTCTATGAAAATTAAGTTAAATTAAATTAATTAAATTAAAACCAACCTAAAATTCTGGACTATAAATTCCATGTTCTTCCTTGCAAAATTGATAAATACTTTACAACTCCAATAAATCATACTAAGTACTGTGATAGGAACCAAAGATTCAAAGCAGAGTAAAATAATCTCTATCCTAAAGGTTCTTGTAGTCTGATATGAGAGGTATATAGATAAGCATATGGGCTGGGATTTAGCTCAGTGGGTAGAGCGCTTTGCTGCAGTCTCTGAGGCCCCAAGTTCAATTCCCAGCACCTCAAAAATGGGAGAAGGGCCTGGCAATCCACTCCCAAGGCAATCCCGAAACAGTCAGCCATTGAAAACCCTATGAGGGTCGTTATGAGTCGGATACTGACTCGACGGCATCTAACAACAACATAGATAAGTATATGTAAATTACTTTGCTTGTTAAGCACTCTCAAAAATAATAAATACTTCTGTTTCTAGTGGTAGGGAAACATTTACACTGGAAATGACATTTTTGTACCTTAAGGAATGAGTATGGACTTTGAGGGAGATAAAACATTTTGTGCACAAATCTATTGACAATCATTAGGAAAAATAGGCGATCAGAGGTTTGAAATGAGGAAAGACGTCAAGCAGATAGATTAGTATGATTTCATTGATATTTTGTTGGTGCTGCCTTAAAAAAGGAAAGAAATTTGGGGCTTTAGGTGGTAATGGAGTTTGATGTAATGGCAGTAATGGTAGAGCTGGGCAAGAGTTTAGTGGTTTCTCGTATGACATTAGCATTGGGATATGGGACAGAATAATCTATCCTGGAGAATATGAAAATCCATGCCCCACTTAGCAATACTTGAACTGAATCAAGTGATTTAACACTATCCAAAGTGTCTCAGTGTCTCTTTTATCTTGAGCATGTAAGTTATTCTTGTTCTTCTGAAGCACAGACCATGAGAAGAAAGCAATACATCTGAAAGTTATAATTGAAAGGATACTTACATTAGGTTATGCCAAAATAGCAGTGAGGTCAGTACTGAAAGAAAACCCTAATCAGCTGGGGAAAAGAAGCCCTAAAATATCTTTTTATTTGTCTTTTATCCATCATCTGCTTTACAACCCAGCTCATACCACACAAAATAAGAAACCAAGTAGTTTAGCAGAGTGATTTGGCTTAAAAGATTATCTAATAGCTCTCTCTGTCTTCCACAATCTTTTCTTATTGACTGTGTGTAAACATATGCTGTAATATACAATTTAATCAAGAATGACAGGTCTAGCATATCATTAGCAAAGTCAGTGTGAACTAGAGATGTTAAGCATGAGCTGTAAATTCTGGTAGCACTGCAAGCACACAAAAATGGGAATATAAGACATATAAAGAAAGGTCTAAATCAAATGGATACTTTAAGTCCTAAAACATCTGGCACATTGGTTAATCCATGAGGTAGTCAGGTAAGCAAACTAAGAATCAGCTAAGAAAGTTTACTTTAGGTCACAGAGTTAGTAAGTAACAGATCCAGTCTCAGGTCATAAACCCCTTTCCACTACATCATTTAACCTTATGTAAGGTATATAAAAAGATGAGCTTATTTTGTGGGGTTTGTGCACTATTGATATATTAACTTTCCCTGAATCCAAGAATTGAGTGCTGACAGTTTTGCTTTCAAATTGTTCATCCAGTGATGCTGGTTTGTTTGTTTGCAGTGCCTGGTATAGAACCCAGGGCCTCACACGTGCTAGACAAGTGCTCTACCATTGAGCTACATCCAAGTGCAAGTTTATTTATTTTCATGGCTCAACTTTGTTGTTTGCAAATTACAAAACACAAACTCATTTTCTTGCTTTTAGCTTCGTCCGATATTTTGTGTTATTCACTATCACTATGATACTTCTCTCTGCTGGTCAGCATACTCTAACTGCAATAATTATATTTTTCTTTTTAATTTAAAAATATTTCAACCATACAAATAAGAGCTAGAGAAATAAAACTGAAACCTATATTAATTTCTATTCAGATTTAATGCATATTGACATTTTGGTAAAATTTCTTCAGAAGCTCTTAATAAAATAAAAAACTACAGATAGATCAAACTCAAACTCTCCTGAGGGACAAGAATCATCTTAAAGTTACTATATGCCCAATTTTTAATTGTATGTCTTTACAAACAATGTGGTTTTAACATAATTTACCTTGTCAGGCATGGTGGCACATGCCTATAATCCCAGCAACTTGGGAAGCAGAGGCAGGAAGGTCCCAAATTCGAGGCTAGAGGCACCTTGCATAATTTAGTGCCCTGACTGATTTAGCTCAGTTGGTAGAGTGCTGTGCTGCAGTCTCTGAGGACCCGAGTTCAATTCCCAGCACCGCAAAAATGGGAGAAGGGCCTGGCAATCCACTCCCAGGCAATCCCGAAACAGTCAGCTATTGAAAACCCTATGAGGTTGCTATGAGTCGGATACTGGCTCGATGGCACCTAACAACAACAACAACAACATCTGACTTAAGATAAAAAATAAAAACGGAGCTGGGGATATGGCTAAGTGACAGAATGCTTGCAAAGTATGTGCTAGTCCCTGGGTTCAGCCTCCAGTACCACAAAATTTTTTTATTAATTCAATAAAATAGAATAAAATAAAACAACTTAATGAAAGAAATCATTTCATATGGACACATTTGCAACTTCCCCTTTATACATAAAATTAGTTTTAGACACCTTCAAGCTAAAACAGTAATTCATTTTAACTGACCTATATATCATCCATTTGGACTGCTATATGTGATGACATTTGTTGAAAAATACTATAATTTATCTCCTCCTCTATTGATTGTCATTGAAATTGTGTTCATAATTTTTCTATTATAAACCCTGGTAGTGAACAGCTTTGTATATATATTTTAGAAACTTATATAAGAAATTTTTTAAAGAACCAGAGTAGAAATTTCAGTCTGTGGGATACATTAAATTTTGTTCAATGTACTATTGTTCTAAAAAGTGATTTTCCAAGTTACATAGTAGTGAATGTGAGTCCACATTTCCCTCCATTATGTTTGTAGTAGTAATTATCTTTTACCAACTGCTTATAGCTCTTTGCTTTTTAGACACATGGTGGCATTGCACTCTGCCATCCTATTGAAATGAAGCATAGCTAAATGATTTATTTTAGATTATGAATTGTAAGCACAGCCTTAAAATCAGTGAGGAAAGTGAAGAATTCAGCACATGCTATCTTTGCCTCTGCCTCAGTGAACTTTAATGGTTCTTCATGATGCAATGTGATGATAGGGTCTCAATGAGGCTAACATGAAGTAAACCCTCCAGTTTACTTGCAATACACATTAGGTTTAAGCTACAAATAAATAATCAGTACTTTGTATGGGGATAGTAAACTACGGACTTTTTGGCCAAATCTGCTCTACTTCCTATTTTTATAGTTTTATAGGAACACAAACATGGATATTGGTTTATGTCTTATCTAGGCAGAGTAGTTTTGATAGAAACCACATGTCCTACAAATTTGAAAATATTTACTATTTGACTCTTTGCAGTAAAAGTTTGCTCACCCTTGCTTTAAACCCCTGAGACTCTGGGGATGTTTGTTGCTGTAGAATAACATATCACATCCTAACTGATACATGCTCATCATCATTTATTATTTTACTGTAAGGTTTTTGCCAATCTAATGGTGGTCCTTGCCTGCAGCCATACCACTGTGGCATCTGATCTCATCAGATCTTGGAAGCTAAGCAGGGTCAGGCCTGGTTGTATTTAGATGTGAGACCACCTGGGAATACCAAGTGCTATAGGCTTGAGAAAAGTACCTGGCAACTCACTCCCCACAAACAAACAGCCATTGAAAACCCTATGGATAGCAAAGAAGCATGACAATAGTATTTTGCCTGTTGTATATAGTGTTGCTGAGTCGGACACCTACTTGGTGGCACCTAACAACAACAACAATGGGGGTCCTAGAGTGTTTATTCTCAGCTAAGTAAATATTCAATCATCAATGTTACAGATATATATCAATGACCCTCAGAGGGACTTTTTAAATTGTTATTGATGAACTTTATTTTATAGAAGTTATAAATTTACAGAAAATATTGAGCATAAAGTATAGAAACCCCTCATATATGTACTCTAATATGTCTCTTGCTATAAATTTTCAAAACTGTATTTCAGAGCCTAAGAAAAGACTGATTTTTAGTTTAGTAAAATATTTAGATGAAAACATCAAAAAAGATTAAAGGAATACACAGAATCATTGCACCAAAAAGAATTGGTGGGTGACCATTTCAAGATGTTGCATATGATCAGGAACAATGGTACTGAAGGAAGAAGTGGAAGCTGCCTTGAAGTCACTGGTGGAACCAAGGCTCTAAGAATTGATGCAATGCCAACAGAGATGTTTCAACAAACACATGCAGCACTGCTGGCGCTAAGTTGTCTATGCCAAGAGATCTGGAAAATAGCTCCTGGCCAACTGACTGGAAGAGAGCCATATTTGTGCCTGTTCCCAAGAAAGGAGATCCATTTGAATGTGGAATCTATTGAATAATATCACTAATATCACACACAAGCAAAATTTTACTAAAGATCATTCAGAAATGACTGCAGCAGTACATTGACAGGGAACTACGGGAAAATCAAACCTGATTTAGAAGAGGGCATAGAACCAGGGACATAATTGCTGAGATCAGATGGATATTGACTGAAAGCAGAGAACACCAGAAAGATGTCTATCTATGTTTTGTTAACTATACAAAGGCATTTGACCATGTGGATCACAACAAATCATGAATAACATTGCAAAAAATGGGAATACCAGAGCACTTAATTGTACTCATGAGGAATCTGTATATGGACCATGAGGCAGTTGTTCAAACACAAGGAAACACTGCATGGTTTAAAGTCTGGAAAGGTGAGTGTCAGGGCTGTATTCTTTCAGTGTACCTCTTCAATCTCTATGCTGAGCAAATAATTCAAGAAACTTTAATGTATGAAGATTGCAGCATCAGGTTTGGATAAAGACTCATTAACAATCTGTGTTATTCAGAAGATACAACATTTCTTGCTGGAAGTGAAGAGGATTATTTCTGAAGAAGATCATTGGGCATAGCCTTCAGTATAGATTGTGTCTCAATATCAAGAAAGCAAAAGTCCTTGCAACTGGGTCAGTAAGCAACTTCATGATAAATGGAGTAAATATTGAGGTTGTCCAAGATTTTGTTTTACTTGGTTCTACAATCAACACTCACTAAGCAGCAGGCAAGAAATCAAAAGATGTATTGCATTGGGAAAAGCTGTTGCAAAAGTCCTCTTTAAAGTGTAAAAGATTAAAGACGTCACATTGAAGACGAAGATGCACTTGACTCATCCCATGGTGATTTCAGTCGCATCATATGGTTGTGAAAGATGACAGTAAACAGGGAGACAGGAAAAGAATTGTTGCTTTTGAATTATGGTGCTGGAGATGAATATTGACTATACCATGGGCTGCCAAAATAATCAACAGATCCATCTAGGAAGAAGTGGAACCAGCATGTTCCCTGGAAGCAAGAATAGCTAGACTGTGCCTTATAAATTTTGACATGTTTTCAGGAGGGACCAGTCCCTAGAATGGACATCATGTTTGGGAGAGTGGCAAGTCAACAAAGAAAATGAAGACCTTCAACTAGATGGATTGACACAGTGTCTAAACCAACAGGCTTAAACATAAAAAAGATCATGTGCATGGCTCAGTGTTGGGTAGTGTTTCGTTCTTTTGTATATATGGCTGCTATGAGTCAGACTTGACTCAATGGCATCTAACAGCATTAACAACATTTTATTGGACAACATGTTGTCATATTAGAGAAGTGCTCTAGAATTTTTTAAAATATGTTACCAACTCCTTTTAAGAAATGATTATACAAACTGGTTAAAATGTTACAATAATCGACATTTCATACACATTTTGACAGTCTCATTCCTTGGTGGATAATATTGCCTAGCCAGTCTGTCAGGATATTATTTATTTATCATTAATTTTTAATACCTGTGCACTTATGATAAACATTACAAAATAAATTATTGAAAAGCCATATATATGTGTGTGTATATATATATATATTATGTAATATAAAACTGAGGAATCCACTATAGCCTCTGGGGTAGCTATTAAAGTATTATTCATAAGAGAAAAAAGGGAAAAACCTCTAGAGTATAATAAAGGAAATCAAAACAGTTTAATTCAGTTTTATGAAAATAGATCTCTTTTTCAGGGCTTCAGATTAGGCACAAAGGAAGAGTGAGCTGGCTTGGTCATTTCTTGCTGTAGTATTATCCATATGATTTATGGTAGCATTTTACTACTGGAAGCATCACAATACAGCAGAAAATCCTGAAACAGAGTCAGTAGTTTTGATCTGAAAGTCTAGTTGCAAAGATACATCATGTACCTGCTGCTGTCCATGACTCCTCAGTTTCTTTAACTGCCAAGGAAAGAAGTTGGAATTGCTCAGTTATTTCAACATTTTTGCAGAATGCCTTTCTGTGTCCTGATAATCTCTGTACAGTCTTCTGACATAAATAAATTGAAGACATGTATTTATTTACATTAATTTATTTTATTATAATTTATGTGTTTATAGATCATAACATGGGCCAAAGTGAATACTGACATTCTTTGGGGCACACAAAAACTTGAAATCATATGTTATAACAATAGCAATAGTTCTAAGTAGCTGGAAAATTGTAATCAAAAGTTACATCCTCAGGAACCCTAAGGTCGAGTGAAGTGCAATTTGGAAATAACTACACTACATAGACCTCTTGAAGGGCCCCCTTGTTTTAACAGCCAATTGGTGAGGTCTGCTGCAATAAGAATAGGATTGGACTCTGGAGCTAGCCTGTCTGGAGTTGAATCTTGCTTCTGTAGTTCCTCAGGCATATGACTATAGCAAGGCCACTTAGTGTCTGTGTGCTTCCATTTTCTTGCCTTTAATATAAAGATGATGAAACATCTGCCTAAGAGGGATGCTTTGAATATTAAATGAAATAGTGCACATAAATTGTCCAGAACATCTATCCTCCATGTAAATGTCAGTTTGTGATATCATTGACTTACAAGAGCCCTTTCCCCAATGTCCTAAACCTCTCTAGTCATAACTTTGTCAATCTAAGGATCATCGGAATGCAAGTTTCAAATCACTGCTGTTGGCAGTTTCCCAAGGAGCATCAGCAGATATAACTCCATTCAGTCTAGCAGATGTTGTGGAGGGCCGACTGCAAGCAAAGCACTGTGCTAGGAAGGGTGGAGTTTGCAAAGCCAAATCTGAGCTGGTTGTGGTATTTGGAAGCAGGTGTGATCATGGCCTGATATAAGTTCAAAGTGCTATAGAGGCAAAAAGGGTCCAGCATCTGGGAACACTTTGTACAGATCATAAGGGGTAAAAATTTTAAAAAACCAAATGGTATATGCATATATACATAATACTCATTGTCTTATTTCACTAAAAGCATCCTAATCATAAATGCCTGCAGCCGTAGCCCTGTGGCACCCGATCCCATGAGATCTTGGAAGCTAAGCAGGGTCAGGCCTGGTTAGTACTTAGATCGGAGACTGCCTGGGAACACCAGGTGCTGTAGGCTTGGGAGATGGACCCGGCAACCCACTCCCAAAAATCAATCCTCCATTATAAACCCTATGAACAGCAGAGAAGCACTGACAATAGTGTTTTGCCTGTCGTATGTAGGGTCGCTATGAGTCAGAAACCGACTCAACAGCACTAAACAACAACAACAATAATAAATAGCACTTACAGGAAGGCTAAGTTGCTGCTGTTTGCACAACCAGTAAGCAGCAGAGCGGAAATCTAAACCGAGATGGTCAGTTTGCACGATTAACATGCCACTGAACTGTGTGCTTATTTCTAATGCTTGCTTCAGACACTATGAGATAATTTTATACTAGACTCCTCCACTGTTTGCCTAAGCCATGGGACACACTTTGTTGTTGTTGTTGTTGTTGTTGTTGTTGTTGTTGTTACTTCTGCTGCTGCTGTTGTTGTTGTTGCTAGGTGCCAACTTGTAGTGATCCTATGTACAATAGAACAAACACTCCCCAAACATTGTGCCATTTCCAGCACTATGTCAGTGCGTCTCTGCTATTCAAAAGGTTTTCAATGGTTAATTATTTTAGGAGAGGGTTTCCAAGTCCTTCTCCCATTTTTGCCATGCTGGGGATTGAACCTAGGGCCTCAGAGAGCACAGAACAGCAGTCTACCAGCTGAGCCAGACCCCAGCCCCATGACACACTTTTGACAATACAAAAAAATGAGTGGAGATGACATGCAGTTTTCGATGACAAACTTAATTACAACCACTTAATTCTGCTATTGCTCTTTTTACATCTTTCACATGAGCCCAAGATGGCTTAGCTATGGGCTGCTTCTTTAGCCTTGGTCCCCAAAACAAAGAATTCATAGACCAAAGCCAAAGTCAATCTATGGAAGATATGTACTGCTGATGAGCAATGGCATTATTCTATTGTAAGCCACTGAGATTTTGGAATTGTTTGTTATAGCATTATAAAAACCATAAAAATATCCCTGATGTAACCATTAAAACTATAATCCACTTCAGTATGGCCATGTCATCACTGTGACCTATTATGGCAAGTTTTAAAACTAAATTATTTTATGCTTGGGTTTAAAAATCCACCCAGTTTTCTTTTGTAGCCATCAGTGCAACAAAACATAAACTCCTCATTCTAATATTCTACCTGACCTCAATTTTTCTCTTTCAAGCATCATCTCCCTTCCACTTTCTCTCATTTTTACCTCCTTTTACCACAGTCCAATATGTACATTCTGACCTCTATAGTCAGCCAGTACTACTGGTTATTTCTAAGTCTATTCAGGACCTTTCACACGTCCATATATTTTTAAATGCTGCTCCAAATGCCTGGTGACCCCTCCATCTTCCATCACCCTCCTTCTCCCCTATCAATTTCTACTGATACTCTAAAGGCCAGCTCCAGGGACATTCCTCAGGCAGATAGAATTTTCCCCTCTTTGGTCTCAAAAAGCTGCATACAACAGTTTGTCAAGGTGAAGACAAATGTCTGTGTCTGTCTCTAGACTGTGAGTTTCTGGAGGACAGGCACAGTGTCTTCCTTTATCCATCCTTATATTATGAATGCCATACTCAGCTTTGCAATTAATAGAGAAGAGGACACACATGTTTTTTGAAAAGCAAGTTTGAGAAATAAATTATTTTATAAAAACAGGAAGCTCTCATTCAAAATTAACACATTAATGTGTGTTAGACACAAATGTCATATAGTTTTCATCTGTTAGTGATATTGCTCAAAGAGGATTGCAGCTATCAGTGACATCAATAATTACATCAATGTCCCAAACATCACCAGGATGGCAAAATAGGACTTTCCAGCACTCATCTCCAACCTGCAGAAACATCAGTTTGAACAACTATTTACTCATGAAAATACCTTGATGAGAGCAAAGAAATTCAGGTCAGAAATTACAGCACCTAGATGTAGCAAGAAAAAAAAAACAAAACAAATCATTCAATAAAGATAAATAAGTCAAGACACATTGAAGAGGGTGGGATGGGCACTTTTACATTACCTGTGTCACCTTTCCCACAGCCCCAGACAGCATGACATGGACAGTGATACCACCCCCTGGAGAGGAGAGTGAAGTAAGTGCCAGACTGTGCCCCAGGCCCATCTCAGTGAAACCCAGCACTGAGAGGTCCCCCAGAGTTCCAGGCTCCAGACAAGTACCTATAATCCAAGCACCCAGACCCATCCCATGGCCAGGGAAAGACCCCAAAGACTCAGACTACAGGGCCATACAAGGGCCAGGCCATTCTCACCAGCCTTAGGCCCAGAGCTACCCTCAGGGTAAAGTTGGCACCCAACAACATCAGGGTTTGTCCTGTCCTAACACCAGGCAAAACCCTGAGGCTCAACACTTCAGGATTTCCCTAGGTTTCAGGCCAGGCCACAGCCAGATTGGCATCCCCAGTCCCAGGCTACAGGCCTGCCCTCGCCCAAGGCAGTGCCTCTGGCCTCAGGGACCAAGCTAATACTGGTGGACATAGAAAACAGGCTGGGCACTGTAGCTCTGTGCTCCAGTCTGGCTACTTTGGCCCCACGTTCCAGCATACACTATGCAATTTTGTTTCAGCAGATCCGGGGTCAGGCTCATACTAATGCACTTCAGTGATGAGCCAGGACTTCAGACCTAGGCCTCTGAACTGTCCCTATGGATGCAGATTCCAGACTGATCCTTATTACCCCAGGACCCAGGACATCCATCATGGACCTACTTTCCAGGCTAGCATCCACCAACAGCCTCAGCCTCCACGCAGACACCCACAGGCTCAAGCTCCAGGCTGGTTCCAATGGCTCCAGGTACCAACATACCCCAAGAATCTGGGTCCAGACCAGCTCCTATGCACCCAGTCTCTAAGACAGCCCTAAAACCTTGTTGGCCTGAAGCTCCAGACCAATCTCAGTCTTCCCAGTCTCCTGTGGAGCTAGGATTGAGGCCTATTCTATTAGACCCTAATGCCAGGCTGACTCCTACAAAATGAGACTCTAAAACCACCCCTGAAGACCTAGGATATAGAGCTACCCCAGGGTCAGGCCAGTCCTCATAGACCCAGGCTCTAGGGACTTCCCAGTGGACCCAAGAGCCAGGCCTAGCCCAGTGCCTGGCTGACCCCTGTACACTCATTCTGAATATCTACCCTAAAATGAAGTTAGCCTATGTGGGTCCATGCTTTAGGTTCAGCCCATGTAGACAAGACCTCTTAGCCCCCATCAATCTATACCTCAGGTACAGACACATGGCTACAGGCTTAGGGCCACTTCCATAGACCCAGTCAATAGCCTCACACATAGGATCTAGCTTCTAGGTTCAACCATGTGAATCTAGGTGCCATGTTTACCAATGTACTTGCTCTGGCTCAAGGACAGTCTGTCCAAGGACTCTAACATCAGTTTGGCTCATAGACCATGCCAGACAGCCTGATAAGTATCTCTGGGGGGGCTAACTGGTAAAGAGCTTTCCTAAATAAAAACCACAACACTTGCTTCTCCAAATGCACAGATATTAGCATAAGGCTATAAGTAGCATGGAAAAGCAAGGAGACATAATACCACCTAAAGGACATAACAACATTTTATTAGCTGACCCAAAAGAAATGGAGATGTATGAGCTTCTTAACAAATAATTCAAACTTATTGTTCTCAGGAATTTAAGAAAATCCACAAATACACAGAAATTAAATTATATTCTCCTAAAGAACAAATGGGTCAAATAAAATTTTAACAGGAAATGTTAAAAATATGTTTTAAGACAAATGAAAATGGACGCACAGCTTCCCAAAACTTAGGTGATGCAGCAAAAGCAGTTCTAAAAGAAAAAGTTATAAAAATACATACAACAAAAATTTTAAAAAATACACATTTTAAGTAAGAAATTTAATTTCATAACACCTCAAGGGACTAGAAAAAGAAGATTGAAGTAAGTTCAAAGTAGTAGAGGGAAGGAAATAATTAAGATCATAACAGGAATAAATTAAATCTCCTTACACAGCCAGGCGCGGTGGTGCACACCTGTAAACCCAGCGGCATGGGAGGCGGAGGCAGGAGGATGGCAAGTTCAAGACCAGAGGCAGTCTAAGAAACTTAGCGAGACCCTCTCTCAAAAAGTAAAAAAAAAAAAAAATGGGCTGGGGGTGCAGCTCAGTGGTCCAGCACTTACAGAGCATGCAAGTGTGAAGCCCTGGCTTCAACCCCAGTACCACAAAAAAAAATCTCTTTACACAGTATTCAGCTGCTTAGATTTTTCTATTTTTTCATAATTCACACTGATAGGTTGTATTTGTCTATGGTTTTATCAATTTCTTCTGTGTTATCAAATGTGTCAGCATATAGTTTCTCAGAGTAATCTCTTATGATCCTTTGTTTTTCTGTAGTATTCATTATAATATCTCTTATTTATTTGAATCTTGTCTCTTTTCTGAGTTATATTAGTTATATTAGCCTAATTTTTGTTACTTATATTTATCATTTCAAAAAACTCTTACTTTCAATGATACTTTTTATTTTTCTAGTTTCTCATTTATTCCTGTATTGAAAAGACAAATAGACCAATGAAAGATGTATAAACTTATTTTATTTTATATACAAAACTCATCTCAAAATGAATGAAAAACTTAAATGCAAGGCCTGACAGTGTAAAACTGCTAGAAGTAAACATAGGATAATAGTTCCATGTTTGGTCTGGGGCAATGCATTTTTGGATATGATAAAAAAAGCCCAGGCAATGAAAA
>VMDO01029077.1:0-23105 GCA_007922755.1 Pedetes capensis
GGTTGTGTGTAGCCAGTGATGTAAAGCCCAGGCTACCTATCTATGGCCCACTAGAGGAAGGATTGGCAGAACCAAGTCAGAAAGACCTGGGTTCAAATCTTCACAGTGCTGATTATTAGCTATATAAGTTGAGTACTTTGTATCATCTAACTAAACTTCAGGGCCTTTATCTTTAGTATGGCTATAAGTGTCAACTTCCAACTGTTTTTATAAGATTAAAAGAGACAATATGTATAGTGCTATCTCAGTAAATGGCAGCTGGTATAATTATTCTATCTTTGGATGCCTCTAATGGTGGGAGACATTTCCTTCATTGTGAATAATTTCAGTTTATCTATATATAGAGCCCATAAATTCTCATTATGGCTGGGTGGGAGGGTTGCACATAATAAAGGCATTTTATCTCCTACTGACCATCTGTCGCTTATGTGAAGATGAGAATTGTAAGTTTGCTCATCATTTCTTTTATAGACTAAGTGCACATACCCATTCAATCTTTTCTCATATTTCATGGCTTTTAGCCACCTTGCGGGCTGGGGTTTAGCTCAGTTGGTAGAGTGCCACTGTGTACTCCCTGAGGCCCTCGGGTCTATCCCCAGCATGACAAAAACAGGAGAACTGGCAACCCACTCTCCTGAAACAATCAGCCATCAAAATCCCCATGAATAGCAGAGAAGCACTGACCCAGTGCCAGGCATGGGAGTGTTTTGTTTTGTTGTACATAGGGTTGCTATGAGTCAGATCCAACTCTACAACACATAAAAACAACAGCAAAGCCACCTTGCTATCCTGAGAAGCTAAGGCCAGGAATGCGCAATGATATTGGTTAAGTGGTTGCAACACAGAGATAACGATGGGAAATGGAGGGTAAAAAGTATTGGAACAGCCCCAGTTTTGATTTTTGGATGGAGAGAGAGATCCAGCAGCTCTGATGTGCTTGCTGATATCCACACAGTGCTGGGTCGGCACTCCTCAAGGGACACCCAACTATCATTCCATTCATGGTAGCTGAGGCTCCACAGAAAGATTTCTCCTGAAAACACACTCTCCTTTCTCGATTTTTGCCTGAAGATCCTGTATTTAGTTCTTTGACATTTTAGCTCAAATATCCACAGACACTATAGGTTTAACTGTAGTTTCGATTATTTGTTTTTCTGCTTCTTTTTAAAAGTAAGATTCAGGGAAATTATACTTTTTGTTTGCTTGTTTGTTTTGAGAAAGAGTCTGGCTTCACAGCCAGCTGACCTCGAACCCAGCGAAATTGTACTTCCGTGCCTTGAAATTCATTCTTTTCACATATACAATTCTATGAGTTTGGGCAAAGGTGTGCCGTTATGTGACCCATGTCCAAATCAGATTTAGAATTCCACTGCCCCTGCAAGATTCCCTCATGCCTCTTAGTAATCAATCCTTAGCCCCTAAGAACCACTGATTTGTTTTCTGTCTCTATGGTTTTCCTTTTCTGGATTACCATGTGCATGTAATCTAATAGTTTGTAACCATTTGGTTATTGCTTCTGACAACACCTAACAACAACAATAACAAATACTTAGTTTACAGAAGGCCATGGCAATCCACTTCCAAATCAATCCCGAAACAATCAGCCATTGAAAAGCCTATGAGAATTGCTATGCGTCAGACCTGGCTCAGCAACTTTTAACAACAAACACCCTTCATTTCATGCTTTTGGGATCCATAGTTGAATAGTATTTGTCTATAGTTTGCCCCTTTTTTTCCTGAGAGTTATACAGCTGCCCCATGGTCTCTATGGAGTTGGACCCAACTGGATGGCACCTACAATAACAAACACCACCACAATTTATTGATGTGAAATTTGTTTATCTGTTCATGGCACTTCAGTTTTCTCTTGGTCTTCTCAGTTTTCAAGATGGATACTCTAAGTCCTCACATGTAAATTACAGTGTGGAAATAGGTGTTTGTTGATGCCAGTTCACAGCCTAGGAGTAGGATTACTGAGTAAGGTGAAAGCGGATTTATTTACGTGCATTTAACTTTATAAGAACATGACAAGCTATGTTTGGATCCTTTCCCATCACCTGCAGAAACATGAGTTGCAGTTGCTTTGTATCCTTGTTAACAGTTTGTATTCTCTCTCTCTCTCTCTTTTAAAAATATATAACTGATGTAATAGCTATAATGGTTTTTCACTGTGGTTCTAACTGAAGTTCCCTCTTAGGCAATGGTGTTAAACATTCTTCCCTGTGTGTGCTTGCCATCCTTCTCTCTGCTTTGGTATAGTGTTCAAATTTTATGTCTGTTTTGTTAATTTTTTTTTTTTTAGTAATTGGGTTGTTTTTCTTATTGTTGAGTTGTGGAAATTCATTATACATATTTTGTATGCTAATTTTTAATTATATATGTTTGTGTTTGCTAATATGTTGCCAATTTTGTTTTCAATAGTATTAATAGTATCTTTCAAAGAATTTTAATTTTTATTCACCGATTCTTTTAATTATTTATATTTTTATGTCCTATGTAAGAAATCTTTGCCTAAACCTATGTCACAAAGTGTTTCTCATAGGTCTCTTTTGACAAGTTTTATATTTCCATATTTTACATTCAAATCTATGATCCATTTTAAATTGGTTGAGAGTCTCTCTCTCTCTCCCCTACTCTCCCCCCTTCTCTTTCTCCTTCTCTACCTCCATCCCTTTCCTTCTGCCTCTCCCTCTCTTCCCTCCCTCCCTTCCTCTCTTTCCCCATCTTTCTCTTTCTCTCATATATATATATATATATATATATATGACATATATATCATATATATGATATATATCATATATATGAGAGAGACATATACTCTCTCTATGTACATATATATATATATATATATATATATATGTACACACACACACACACACGAGAGAGAGAGAGAATGAGAATGTATATATGGGCATGGGTATCCAATTGTTACAGAACATGTGGTTGAAATATCACCTTTTCTCCTTCGAGTTGCCTTTTTCCTTTTATACAAAAATCAATTCCCCATGTATTTGTGTGTCTACATCCAGACTGTCTCATCGATCTATTTATATCCTGTCACAAATACAAAATTGTCTCCATGACTTAACTGTGTAAGAAGTACAGAAATTAGGTAGTGAGTGTCTGCCTTCACAATTTTTCTTTTTCAGAATTGTTTTCTCCATTTATAAGTCTTTTGCTTTTCCATATAAAGTTTAGAATTCATATTTAAAATTCCATCAAAAACTCTACTGGATTGTTTTGGAGATGGTATTGATTCATTTAATTCAGTTTGAAGTAGAATATTCATTCTAACAATATTGAGTCTTCCTATCCACAAACATGATATATAGAACTCCATTTATTTAGGCATTTTAATTATCTCTTCAATGTTTTACATTTTAAGTTCACACATGTTCATTCTTGAATATATATTGTACATATTTTATACATCTCCAGTTTTGTTTTATTTGCTGCTATTTTAAATGGTATTTTTTCTTTAAATATTTTATTTAGTTGCTCACTTCTATTATAAAAGAATACAATGGTTTTAATCTTGTAAACTAGCTATCCTCAGTTACTAGTCTTAGTAGCTTTTTGATAATTTTGGGTGGATTCTTCTACTTAGAACATCATGTCTATTGTGAATTAAGACAACTTTATATTAGCTCCTTTCCAATCTGCATGCCATTATTTATTCATTTTGCTTAGCTCATTGCACTGCTTAAAACCCACAGGAAAAGGCAGTGATGGCCAACTTGTTCTCACTCTTAGAGAACATCATCCTCTCTACATTAAGCATGATGTTAGATGTGGACTTTTTCGTGAACACTGATTATCATGTTAAAGAAGTTCTCTTACATTACTGCTTTGCTAGAAATTTTTATTATGCATATAGGTAGAATTTTGTTAAATGATTTTTCTGCATATAAATTGATCATCATACCTTCTTCATTTTACTTTGTTGATACTGTGTATTACACTGACTTTTGAACATTAAATCCTCCCTACATTCTTAGAATAAGCCCCACATGGTATGATAAACTAGTCTATTCATGTATTGCTGGATATGATTTAATATTTTCAATCATTTTGGTTATATTCATGGAGTATATTGATCTGACCTTCAATTTAATATAATTACCCTGCAAGTGTTTCTGCACTGGTCCATAGATTGTTTTGGAAATGTTTTCCTCCTCTCAATTTTCAGAAATATTTGTATAGAAACAGTATTATTTGTTTATTTGATATTTGAAAGAATTCACCAATGAAGGCATTTGAGCCTAAAAATTGATTTGTTTGGAAGAATTTTAACTGATATTTCAATTACTTTAAGAGATATAGGACTACTTACCATATGTACTTCTTTTTAAGTGAACATTCACGTTTATACATTTGCATGTGTATACTTTTAGTCTAACTAGTTGAATTTTTGGCATGATTTTACTAAATATATTTTCTGATTGTCTTTTTGATAGTGACAGGATCTTCATAATACTTTTTCTTTCCTAATATTGATAATTTGTACACTATGTTTCTCTTTTTCCTTCTTTAGTCTTCTTGGAGGTTTATCATTATTATTCAAAGAATCAAATTTTAGTTTTACTCATTTTCTATATTATTAAATTTATTTTCAATTTTGTTGATTACAAATGATAATTTTCTTTGGTCACCTCTGTGGCCCATGGGTTATTGAAAAGTCTTTTTAAAAATTCCCATTATTTGGGGAATATGTAATATGTATTTATAATATAGACATATAATATTTGATATAAATATTATATATTTATCATATATAGTATCTACGGGCATACCACCCTGGCATCAGATCCCATCTGATTTGGGAAGCTAAGCAGGGTTAGGCCTGGTTAGTCCTTAGATGGGAGATCACTTGGGGATACCAGCTGCTGTAGGCTTGGGAGAAGGATATGGCAGCCCACTCCTGAGACAATCCTATGGAAAACCCTATGAATATTGAGAAGCACTGACAGTTAGTGCTGGGCATGGCACAGTGTCAGGGAGCGTTTTCTTCTATTGTACAAGGGATCACTGTGAGTTGGACCCGACTTGACAGCACCTGACAACAACAATATGTAGCAATGGGTTTCCAGTTTACTTACTTTTATATTCTGCACTTATGAGTTCAGTTATTTTAATGTTACTTGACTTTATTTAAATGTGTTTTCTGTCTCAGAATATGGTGTATCTTGGTAAAGGTTTCCCGTATACATGAACCGATATGTTTTTCTGTTGCTGAGTATATCAAGTAAGTTGATAGAGTGATTCCTTCTTGAGACTATGTTTTGAGAGATGCAATACAGGTAAAAAGTGAAAGCGTTCATAATGTTTGTTGTGCAAAAATATTAGACTAATTCTAGAGATAGACTGGAGAAGACAGAGTGTGCTCATTTTGTCAATAGCTCACATTCGTCATTAGCATGTTCCAATCATTTTCACTTAACTCTTTTGCAGTAGCTGTCTCAACACAGCTGGAAAAGAAGGTTATTACATTTCAGACTTCTTAGTCTTCTCTTGGAATATCTCCCTTTACAATAGACAAAGGATTAAGCAATTTTCAGAAAAGAGGAGATCCTAAGAGGCATAATGTATTCAAATATAACTGTCAATCTATCAATGATGAGTAAAGAATTACATGCCAAAAACACACTCACAACTTTGTTTGTTTAGGATTTCATTTTGTGTTTTTTAAAGTTATGTTAGCACCTTCTTTGGAAAATATATTTTTTAAATATATGCTTTTTATTATTTTTTTATTTTTAATTTTGAATCAGCATCTTGCTAAGTTGTGCAGGCTACCTCTGGCCTTCAACTTGCCATCCTCCTGACTCAGTCTCATAAATGGCTGGGATTATCAGTGTGCATGGCTGTGCCTGGCAACATACCCAGGTTTTGATCATTTGGTTTTGGACCATACTATAGTTACCTAAACAGCCCTCCCAGAGCAGCAGTATTTTACAGACTATACTTTAAAAATGCCATTATCAAGGAATGGTGTGAAAGTCATACCATGTCCCTCCAACTTAAAAATGACTATTTAAACAAGAAGTAGGCGCAGTGGTGTATGCCTATATTCCCAGTGACGGAGGAGGGAGAGGGCAGAGGTGGGAGGATCACAAGTTTGAGACCAGAGGCTGTCTGCATAACTTAGCGAGACCCTGTCTCAAAAACTAAAAAAAGGGCTAGGGGTGCAGCTCAGTGGTCCAGCACTTACAAAGCATGCAAGCTCGAGGCCCTGGGTTCAACCCCCAGTACCGCATAAAAAAAAAAAAGAAAAAAGACTCAACGAAATCTAAAATGGTAGTGCTCTACCTCATCCTTCCTCTCGAAACTATCACAGCAGAAGGGCAATATTTCCCAGAACAATTTAGCAGTTCCTCTCTAAGTTAAATACCTTTTTCTTAGTCTTTATTTAGACACTTTTGAGGACAAATGGCAAAGAACACAGCTTTTCAGTAGGTCTTTCCTTTCAAATCCACTCCATAGCAATCAAAAGTTGTAATCCTTAAAACAGCGTATATTTATATTTTTTCCAAAGGTAATTCATTCTGCAACAGACCTTTGAAAGGAACAGATTTAAGGGCCTTCTGTCTTTTCCTGCTGATTCTTTAATGTATGCATTTGTTTGGCATAGCTTTGTCTTTGTTTTTAAGCTTATATATCCCTTTAGGAAGAATCAGATGCAACTAGGCCAAGAAAATCCCTTCTGAGTGAATAAAAATTGCAGACCGTTGACTTTTCTACAGGCCACCCTATGAGAGTAGCTATGAGTCAGACCTGACTTGAAGGCACCTAACAACAACACAGGGCTGGTATTTAGCTCAGTTGGTAGAGTGCTGCGCTGCAGTCTCTGAGGTCCCATGTTCAATTCCCAGCACTGCAAAAATGGGAGAAGGGCCTGGCAATCCACTCCCAAGGCAATCCCGAAATAGTCAGCCATTGAAAACCCTATGACGGTTGCTATGAGTCGGATACCGACTCGACGGCACCTAACAACAACAACAACAACAACAACAACACAGCTTTTGGCTTGGGGTTTAGCTCAATTAATAGAGTGCTGGTCGGCACTTTCTGAAGACCCAGGTTCACTTCTCAGCACTACAACAGAAGGATGTGGCAGTCCACTCCTGAAACAATTCCACAAGAATCAGGTATTGAAAACCGAATGAGAGACACTATGAGTCAGACAGGACTCAAAGGCAGCTAACAACAACAACAACAAAAAGAACATATGCACTAAGGACCTGGGGCTTGTTACATGTTGCTTAGGTGGTGTTTTTCTTTCTTACTTTTCTTTTATCCTTTTTTTTTTTTTAAGTGGTACTGGGGGTTGGACCCAGGGCCTCCGTGCTTGCATGCTCTGCAAGTGCTGGACCACTGAGCTATGCCCTCAGCCCATTTTTTACTTTTTGAGACAGGGTCTCACTAAGTTACAAAGACTGCCTCTGGTCTCGAACTTGCGATCCTCCTGCCTCTGCCTCCCAAGCCTCTGGGATTATAGGCATGCACCACCGTGCCCAGCTTCAGGTGGTGTTTTTCAAGTCTTCGACTACAGGACTCTTAGAAAAACCCCGTCTTTGAGCATCACTAATGGGAACAGTCACCTGCAGAAGAAACTACATGCAAGCCACCTAAGGGTGAACATCAGCAGCTTTTCTGTAACTCATATCAGCTTATGTCACAGACAGTATTTCTGTACTTATGAAAACCATAGCCAGAAATATTCCTAGAACTGAGACCCAAGGGACAAAACAAAGCTCTCACTTCTAGATGTGTGAAGTCTAGCAAGGGAAGTGTTAAAAACCCTGCCCTACTTACAGGCGCATTGACTCATCTCCAGCCTGATGAACACATGGTGATGGACGAATACACTTTCCATGCTCTATTTTATAACAAAAATGATAAAGCCTGCTCCACAAACTGGGGGTGTGAATTGAAGCTCCTCTTTGGAGAAATATAAATTAAGCAATTTTGTCTTCTCTACAGCCTACAGTCAGATACGTCTTAACTTAGTAACAGGAAGTTATAGGTGTCCATCTTGGTCCCATCTCTTCCATCACGCCACAAGCCGGGGACTTTCACAGTCCCACTCCAGAAGACAGTGGTCTGTCTTTCCCAGTTAGAGAAGGAGTGGAGTGAGAAGGTTCTGCGGGCCTGGCAGCACTGGAGGGCACACCATTCCATTCCTGAGACCTTACCTCTCTCACAGCCAGGAGCTTGGAGGAGAGGCTCGCCTGCCCTCTTTTTATTAAAGGGCATTTGTTCCCACCCTGTGATTCAGCGCTCCCAGGTTACAAGCACAGCTAATTTCCATGGTGCCATTCAGCTTCTTGAATGTTTGACCACAGCAAGACATGAGGGTTTTGTCATGAGAGACAAAAACCCTTCCCTCCACAGAAGCTCCCTTTGAGATTAAGTAGCTTTTCTTCTTGAACCTTCAGCAGCAATAAAAAGGAACCGATTATTCTCCTTCATTTTAAGAAAGTGAGGTTATTATCAGTTGACTCTTCTACGAGAGGCCACCATTAGTGAGGTGGGGGATTTTCCAGGGCCTGTCAGACATGTCAAGATAAATATACCTAGATTTAGGAGAGGAATGATCAGTCAGGCTACTTTTACACTTTTGCTCTCTATTATTACTATTACACTCCTTATTGCTCTTTTTATCTCTCTATCTTTCTCTCCCTTTCATAGGCAACCTTGTAAAAATTAAAATCATCATCATCTATATTTGTTTTTGTTGTTGTTAGGTGCTGTTGAGTCAGTGTCTGACTTGTAGTGACCCTATGCACAACAAGCAAAACACTGTTGTCATGTTTCTCCACTATTCATAGGTTTTTCAATGGCTGATTGCTTATTGGGAGTGGGCTGCTGGGTCCTCCTCCCAAGCCTATACCGCCTGGTGTTCTCAGGCAGTTCCCCATCTAAGTGCTAACCAGGTCCGACTCTGCTTAGCTGTTGAGCTCTAATGGGATCAGATGCCATTTTGGTACTGCTGCAGGCTCATCTATACTAGTGCTTGGATGAAGCTTCAACCATCATTTGAGGTTATAATTTGGGGTTCTAGTGGTTATGAAGTGAGTGATGACTGTAAACCTGGATGTCCCCATCTGTAATGTTGGATTCCAACCCTTGGGAACTGATATAACTTTGTAATAATAAGGAGAATAATTCATGTATAACCTTTAGGGCAATGTTTTAACCAGAGTAAAAATATTGTTAGCCAAAATTAATCCCTCTATCTCTCCCTCCACTTTAGTAAAAATATTTTTTCCTTCCCATAAATAGGATATTATCTGAACATTGTGTAACCCCAGTGGATATTCTCCCTTAGCCCTCTTGGTCAAACATCACCGCTCCACACCCCAGTGATCATGCTCTCTCTGCAATCCTCTTTTCATTTGAAAGGCCCTCGTGACTTTCTTCTCTATTTTATCCTTAAATGCCTATCAAAAATTAGTCTTTTATCAATCCTAGGAACTTTTTGTTGATTTTTGAGAAATTCTGCATAGGTAATCATGTCATGTGTGAACAAAGATATCACCAAGATGGTGAGAATGAAGACTTTCCTAAATCACAGCCCTGACACTTATTCAGCTCCTCAACTGAATCTGCTGCATTTCATTGGCTAGAGGAATTGGCAGAGTCCTGTAGATTAAAGGTGAATGGAAGGTTGGGAGGGACAGACTCCTTGGATAAGAAAGATGGGGAGTTATATCACAGGAAGTCCTGTGATATGACAGCACCATTTTTTGGAAACAAGCCACATCACTTCACCAACAGGTCTAGTGGTATTATAGCATCCGAGTAGATTACAAATTCTCTAAGAATAAGGGTCAAGTTTCATTACTTTACAAGTAGATGCAATGTGCTGTAATATTAGAGACTTTAGAAGGTTAAATTGGTAAACAATCACCCCACTAATGACCCATTATTCTCAGAATACCTTATTCCATATTTCTTTTTAACATGTATAATTGCAACCCCATATTTGTATTAGAATTATTTGTTTTCTTTTCTTCTTGTTCCTAGACTGATGAGGCCAATATTCCTAATGGGCTCTTATTTTATTCTGTAAAATATACTATATGAATATATTATGAATATAATAAGGCAATCTGTGTGTTTTTTTATTTAAAACTCTTCATTATGGCTTCAGTTACTGTCTATTGCTCAGCAATTTTTTTTCTTATTAAAAATGCTTCCTGGTTGGTTTATTTCTTAATTTTTTTCCAATAAATGATGTAAGTTCTAGGAGAGCATTTTTCTTCTCACATTAGTTCAGATTCATAGATGTATGCATAATCTCTTTGATATTCAAATGACCTTCATTCATTTTGATACTTTTATAACCTTCATTTTAGAATCTTATAATGTCTTTCATTGAATTCTTTCCATTTGGGTTTGGGTTATTTTCAGTAATTTGTAAGCCATCCATTCTCTTTTTAAAATCACTTGTCTGTAAATTTTTCTCATTACAATGCTCATTTCAGTTTTAACTAAAGTTCAATCATAATATATCAAACATAATGGTAAGTTTAGAATACATAAGAGAAGAATTTTCATTCTATATATAATAGTTATACCAGAAATGAAATAGAAACTTCCTGTTTCTTTTATGAAACAGATAAAAGTAATTTAATATGAAAAGCTCTGCAATATAAATCTATTTTGTACTGCAACCAAATCAGACATTGTAGGGTATTCAAACAATATAGGATATTTCCTCACCTCAAAATATATCTTTGCAATCTCTTTCCCCACCTAGATTGTTTTCATTAGCATATTACTGTTATGTAAACTCTAGACTTCATTTGCATTTCTTCTGTATTTTCATTGACATCCTCTTTCTTCTCCAGGATCCAATCCAGGGAACCTTCTTGATTTTAAAAAAATTAATTAGTCATTTCTTATTTGTAGTCTGGCTTTGTCCATTTGCACCTTTCTTCAGATGGATGGCAAGTTTGATGACTGACATGTTCAGCTCTGGAGCGCATAGTTCTTATCATTGGGCACTCTCCCATGACATTCTGTTCCTCTTGGAAATGGAATATCCTATTGTCCCTCCCAGGGAACAGCTTCAAAGCAGGTCCAGTGGTCCTCAGCCTCCAGGAAAATGATTGGGAAAATTTGGCTTCTGTCTTCTGGAAATAATAAGCCAAACTAGATATCCAAGTTTGTAACAATGGGAAAATTAAAGCATATTACAAGGCATGCAAAGGGTACATTTATGGGATCCATGCAATAAAAATAAAGACATTACTTATGATGGAGATTTTCTATGATGATTTCAGCAAGAAGGTAAAATTAATCTGAGTTTTGGAGAAGGTATAGAATATATATTTTCAGGGAACAGGAGAAAGCTATATCAACACAGGACAAATGAAAGACTTGATAAAGGACAAGAAAAAATGTGAAGTCAACTGCCAATTAATAGAGAGATGCTAAATTTATTAAAATAGAAGCCCTAATTTGGAGATTAGTAGACAAGCAGGTCCCTTAAACTGAGGAGGGAGGTGAAGGTCGACTACATTACTTTACACAGACCTATGGTGGAGCCCTTGATCCCTTTATTATTAGTGGACCGTGACTTTTGATTATGATATTTTGCCATTCAAAGTTCCATTCCATATTGAGCCCGGGCATCCCTGGGTCACACCCATAAACCCAGCAACTTGCAACTCATAACTCGGGAGGCTGAGACAAGAGGGCCATCAGTTCAAGGCCAGAGGCAGCCTACACAACTTAGCAGCACTCTGTCTCAATGTAAAGAATACAAAATGATCTGGGGATCTGGTTCAGTAGTAAAGCACTTGCCTAGCATGTGTGAGACCCTAAGCTCTATCCTCCAATAGTGAAAATTAAATTTCATGTTATTGTTGGTTTTCTTGTTTTGTTTTGGTAAAATATATACAACAGATAAATATTGTAGTTTGTGACTTTCCATGACAAACAAATATATGCACAGAATTTGCACATATGCAAAGAAATTAACAGGGACCATGACATTACTTAATTGTTTGATAATTTTTCGCAATTGACAATAGCTATACACATGGAGCAGTTAAGGTAAAATGGACCTAAAATTCCAAGTTCATAAGTCTTGGTTTCATCTTGTAAGTCTTTAAAATTCTATTGCTTTCCAATGAGGTAATGTTAAAGAGAATTATGTATAAGCTATAGCAATCTTGAAGGAGTGTACAAGAAATATAGATGAAGTTTCCAGGCAGGAAGACAAGGTAGAAGATATTGATAGAAAACCAGTCTAGGACTATGAAAATAGAGAGGAAGATAGACTCAATTGGGATAAAGATGATGTAAGCTGGTTAGATAATAGGCAGGAAAGGCTTATAAGCACTGGAAGAGTAGCTAATAGATCTAGAAGAGTACATGAAAATGAACTATTCAGCTACTCATTTAGCAACAGTAGCAAAAGTGAAAAGAATGGAAGAACTCATTAAAATTTTGTTTAAAGACACTGAGAGGCAAGCCACTAACATTTATGAGACCAAAATCAGAAGTCTCCAGAAAATCCCATGTTAAATGATACCTAAGACAAAAATACTTAGGAGAGTATTTCAAGGAAATTATAATTTCCATGGGTAGTGGAATATTCAGAAGATTAACTTCTACAACCACTGTATATGACCATAGGTTTCTTCGCCATCAATGGGGGGGTGCCTGCAGAAATTGAAGGAAAATTAGATTACAACATGATAAAGTGGAAGGATGTGATGAGAATGGAAATTTATTATTATAATTGCAGGATTGCAAGGAATTTAGAAGTGAGCAAAAACGATGAAACATGAAAAGATTTTATTAGCATATATTTATTGGACAAAGTAAGAGGTTTCATCACATTTTCATATATATATATATATATATATATATGTATGTATATATATAATGAGGGCTGGGATTTGGCTCAGTTGGTAGAGTGCTGCGCTGCAGTCTCTGAGGCCCCGAGTTCAATTCTCAGCACCACAAAAATGGAAGCAGGGTCTGGCAATCCACTCCCAAGGCAATCCCAAAATAGCCGCTGAAAACCCTATGAGGGTGGCTATGAGTCGGATACCGACTCGACGGCCCCTAACAACAACAACAACAACAACAACAACATATATAATGAGCTTTGAACATATTCACTCCCTCTGTTACTCCTTATTGTTTTGTAAGTGTACATATTTAAAGTACAAAGAAGCAGCTGAAGAGAGATATGTTTTCATAAATGTAATTGTTCTAATGGGTTGGGGTTTGGTCCCATTGATAGAGCGCTACACTGCACTCTCTGAGGTTCCGGGTTCAATCCCTAGTACTGCAAAAATGGGAGAAGGACCTGGCAATCCACTCCCAAAGCAACCCTAAAGCAATCAGCCATTGAAAACCCTATGGGGGTCACTATAAGCTGGACCTGACTTGATGGTAACTAACAACCACTGCCACAATCATATTAATATGTAATATTCACACCTTCACAGCACAATCTTCTCCCTCTCACTTTCTCCCTCCCACCAATTCTGCCACTTGCTCTTTCTCTTGTTTTCTGTGCCAAATTGATAAGACTGATTTCCTTGCTTTTCTTTTACTCACTGAAAATAATTTTTTAAGTTCATTTCAATCTATATGTAATATACATATGTTTTTATTTTTAAAACAAATATATGGTATCTATCTATTATATGTCAAACACCATTCTAAGAAGAACTCCTCAATATTAACAGGGTTGTCATTATTGAATCATCAAATATGCCTCTTTTCATTAAGTCTTATTGCTAAAACCATTTTATAAATGAGAAAATAAGGTATGGTGAATCTTTTTAAAAGCACGAGGTTTGTGAGCAATAGAATCAGGAATCAGCCCCACCCTGTTTACGTGGTGTGACCTTATGCTATATATGCAGAAAAAAATAACAAAAAGCAAGACAAAAATTCCAGACAATAAAAAAGCAAGTGGGAGTCCAAAATAAAAGCTAAATGCTTGATCCTAATCTGTAAACTACATCAAAATGTTGACTGTCAACATTTGTATCACTTTTCCCTTACACATGAATAACATAATTGTAAACTGATATATCAGTGATCTAGCAACTGAAGAACTCTGCAGAGACAAAGGAAAATATGATTCCTCTTACTCATCCCCTTGGTGTTCTCAGAAGTCACCCTTAATCATTTGTTTCAACCATCCTTAGTCCATTTTACTGGAAAATACAAAATATTCAAATCCTCTGTCTGGTTGTAGAGCTCATATGAATTGACTTTATGATTAAAGCTTTCAGGAAGTATGTTCCTAAGAACATACATTAATTTATTAAAATGCCATTTTACAGATGACAATACTACATGTAACAAAGTTGTAGTGATTACAGTCATTTTGATGGGGCATACACTGTACAGAAAGTCATGGGATGAGCAAAGACATTCTTGAGTGAGTCAAGTGTATTTATTTCTTATTTACTGAAAATCGATGGAGTGTTTCAAGACAGGTGGAAGTAATGCGGATTGTTGTGGGATACTTTATCAAAGTTGGTGAGATGAACATCAAGAATAGCTGCTTGGAGTCTGACACTGGCCCTTTAAAAAGCAGATCTACTAATTTCAAAATACTGTGACTACTGACATTCCCAACATAACCCTAGTAGCAGTATCAACAGAGTGCTAAGATATTAGAGAGAGGTGCTGATCAATTGGGATTGGGAAGCCATTGTTGTTGTTAGGAGCCATTGAGTTGGAGCTGACTCATAGTGACCCTATATGCAATAGAATGAAACACTTCTTAATTCTGTGCTAGGCATATGATCATATTAATATTAAAGTCCATTGTTGCAGGCACTGTGTCAGTCCATCTAGTGTAGGGTCTTCCTTTTTTTGTTAATCTGCACTCTCCCAAACATGATGTCTTTCTCCTGGGATTAGGCCCTCCTGACAGAATGTCAAAATACATCAGTTGCAGCCTAGCCATCTTGTTTCCAAGGAGCACTTGGGTTGTACTTCTTCAAGGAACGATCTGTTGGGGTTTTTTTGGCAGCCCATAATATATTCAATACTCTTCTCCAGTACCATGATTCAAAAGCATCAATTCTTATTTGGTCTCCCTTATTTAATGTTCAGCTATCACAAACATATACTGTGACTGAAAATACCATAGCATGGGTCAGGCACACATTCCTCTTCAATGTGACATCTTTACTTTTCAACATTTTACACAAATGTTTTGCAACAGCTTTTCCCAATGCAATGCATCTTTGGATTTATTGACTGCTGTTTCTACATATGTTCATTGTAGAAACAAGTAAAGCACACTCTTGGACAACCTCAATCTTTTCTCCATTTATCATGAAGTTGCGTAATGACCCAGTTGTATGGACGTTTGCTTTGTTGATGTTGAGGCACATTCCATACTGACAGCTGTGTTCTTTGGTCTTCATCAGCA
This sequence comes from Pedetes capensis, assembly GCA_007922755.1. Taxonomy (NCBI): domain Eukaryota; kingdom Metazoa; phylum Chordata; class Mammalia; order Rodentia; family Pedetidae; genus Pedetes; species Pedetes capensis. The sequence goes on from VMDO01029077.1 coordinate 15,428, forward strand.
CATGTTTCAAATCTGTTTCACTTTCAGTAAGCAGAGTTGTGTCATCTGCATGATGCAGGTTGTTAGTGAGTCTTCCTCCAATCATGATGCTGTGTTCCTCTTCATAAAGTCAAGCTTCTTGAATTATTTACTCAGTATAGAGATTGAAGACGTATGGTGATAGGATAAAACTCTGAAAAAATACTTTTCTTGCCTTTAGGCAGTGTTTTATTGTTCTGTTCAAATGACTCCTTCCTTGTCCATGTACAGATTCCTCATGAGTATAGTTAAGAGCTCTGGTATTCCCATTCTTCACAAGATTATCCATAACTTGTTATTTTCCACACCGTCAAATGACTGCATAATCAATAAAACATAGATGGACATCTTTCTGGTTTTCTCTGCTTTCGGCTAATATCCACTTGACATCAGCAATAAAGTGCCTGGTTGCATGCCCTCTTCTGAATCTGGCTTGATTTTCTGGCAATTCCCTGTCTATGTAGTGCTGCAGTTATTTTTGAATGATCTTTAGCAAAATTTTGCTTAAGTGTGATATTAATGATATTGTTCGATAGTTTCCACCTTCAATTGGATACCCTTTCTTGGCAATAGGCACAAATATGCATCTCTTGCAGCCAGTTGGCCAGGTAGTTGTGTTCTACCTCTCTTGGCATAAACCAGTGAGCACCTCAGGTGCTCCATCTGTTTGCTGAAACAACTCAATTGGTATTCCATCAAATCCTGGAGTCTCAAGTTTTTGCCAACTCCTTCAAGGAAGCTTCCACTTCATCCTTTAGTACCACTGGCTTCTGATCATATGCAAGCACTTGAAATGCTTGGTCATCCACCAATTATTGTTGGTACAATGATTCTATATTCCTTCCACTTGCTTTTGATGTTTCCTGTGTCATTTAATATTCTTCCTGCAGAATCCTTCACTATTGTCACTTGAGGCTTGAATTTTTTCTTCAATTCCTTATGCTTGAGAAAATCACTGCATGTTTTTCCCTTTGGGTTTTCTATCTCCAGCTCTTTGCATATGTCATTATGACATTTGATTTTTGTCTTCCTGAATTGCCCCCTGAAATCTTCTGTTTAGTTCCTTAACTTTTCAATTTTTTTCATTTCACTTTAGCTGCTCGACATTCAAGGGCAAATTTCAGAGTCTCTTTTGAAATGTAAGTTGGTCTTTTCATTTTTTCCTGTCTTTTGAATAACCTTTTGCTTTCCTCATGAATGTGTTTGATATCCTGTCCCAGCTCATCTGATCTTCTATCCCTAGTGTCTAATGCGTCAAACCTGTTATTGAGGTGGTCTCTGAATTCAGGTAGGATGCACTCAATGTCATACCCTGACTCTTGTACTTTTGTTCTATTTTTCTTCAGTTTCAAGTTAAAACTGCATATGAGCAGTTGATGGGATGATCCACAATCAGCACCTTGACTTGTCCTAACATTTGATACTGCTCTTTTCCATCATCTTTTTCCAAAAATGTAGTCACTTTGGTTCGTGTATATTCTATCAGGTGAATTTCATGTGTATAGTCACTGTGTCAGTCATGTGTATAGTCATGTGTATAGTTTATGTTGGTGAAAATATGTATTTTCAATTAAAAGGTCATTAGTCTGCCAAAATTCTATCCTGTGATCTCCAGGAACATTTCTGTCACCAAGGCCATATTTCCTAACTGCTGAGCCTTCTTTGTTTCTATCTTTTGCATTCCATTCACCAGTAATTATCAGTTCTTCCTGTTGTCATTGTTGATTTATTTCAGATTACAGAAGCTGGAAAAATCTCCCCTATCTTCATTTGTAGCCATAGTAGTAGGTGAGTAAATTTGAATAATAGTCATATTAATTGGCCTTCCTAGTAGGTGCATGCATATTATTCTATCACTGAGAGCATTGTAGTTCAGGACAGATCTTGAGATGTCTTTTTTTATGATAAATGCAAACCCATTTCTCTTTAATATGTCATTCCTGGCATAGTAGACCATATGATTATCTGACTCAAAATGGCCCATGCCAGTCCATTCTAGCTCACTGATGTCTAGAATGTCAATGTTTATGCACCCCATTTCCCTTTTGACAATTTCTAACTTTTTTAGCTTCACACTACATGCATGCTACATTTCAATTATTAATGGATATTTACAGTTGTTCCTCCTCATTTTGAGTTATGCCACATCAGCAAGTGGATGTCTCTGGGGCCTTCTTCCATTCCCTTCATTAAAGTAGATTAGACTTTGAGGAGGCAACTCTTTCCTTGTCATCTTTTGAGTGCCTTCCAACATGGAGGGCTCATTTTGCAACACTATATTTGACAGTAAATGGGAGAAAAGCCTGGCAATCCACTCCCAAGGCAATCCTGAAATAGCCATTGAAAATCCTATGAGGGTCACTATGAGTTGGATACCGACTTGCAGGCACCTAACAACAACAATATTTGACAGTGCTTCTCTGCTACTCATAGTGTGTTCAGTGGCTAATTGTTTCAGAAATGGGTTGCCATCTTCTTCTACCTAGTCTGTCTTATTCTGGATGCTCAACTGAAACCTCTCCACCATGGGTGACCCTGCTGAAATCTGTAATCCTGGTAGCATAGCTTTCAGCATCACAGTAAAATGCAAGCCCCTAAAATATGGCAAACTGATTGACATATGGGATGTAAAGGTCATAGAAATTTTATTGAAAAGTGAGTGAACTTTGGAGGCAAAGGAGTGAAATAAAAGAAGGCATAATATGCCCAAAACTATGGCATTTTCAGAAAGCTTTGGAACTTTCTGTGTGTTTAAGCTATGTCCTTAAGAAAGGAAGAAGGGTGAGATAAGTTTGAATTAAAGAGGAAAAATTACACCCAATATAATCAATGATTTTGAGTAGACAATGCAGTTAATTTTTGAATGTTTAAAAAGATAATGTTGCTTAAGTTCATGTGTGTATATATATGCATATATATATAACACATATTGTGCATATATGAAGTACATTTTTGTGTGTATATATTATCAAAATAAACTGGGCTAAATTCATAATTTCATTCTTTAGAATCTTGAAGGATACCATGATCTCCCTTCTTAAAGCTCTTCTTTCTCGATATTTTGTTCATAATTTTGAGCAACTGTTCCTTTTTCCATCTCAAACCTTGCAACTTATGTTGTTCCACGATTTCATTTCCTTATGCAATATTATGAAGAGAAAATAATTATTGTATAGGTAAATAGTGGTTTATTATATTCTACAAGTTTATGTTATATACAATTTTTTAGAATATATAGTTTTTCAGAATGAGGATAATGCATGCTGTTTCAATTCTAGAATGTTCTCTGAAAATTACCCTCCAAGAACCTATACTTCTTGTTCCTTTTTACTTGAATCACATAACTAAAAGCCTATCATGTTCCAGAAAAAATATTTGGAACTCCATGCATATTATTACCTTCATTTTTCCTTTCTCAGTGTAACTTTCTTTGTAAAGTATAAAATTGTTCAATGAAAAAGTATTTTTGCTATCATCCTTTTGCAATGTTTTTAAATAAAACTCTCCTCACTTTCTCTAGTTCTGTCCGTTAAAGAACAAACTTGATTGCAAAATATGTCTTTTTCATAAGTTGGATGTAATCAATATTCATTGTGATTTTGTTCAACCATGTAACAATTTTTGGCTAATCATTGGTTCTTTTTCTCCCTCAATGCATATTCAGAAGAAACAAAGTTAAAATGGGAACTAATTGATTAGAGCTATATTCAAACAGTTGGGGTCCATTATCTCAGAAGTTTTCTTTCAATTTTTAAGGAGCCACACATTGATTATATACCTGGAGAAATGCAAATATTACCTGCAAAGATCTAAAAAATCAATTTTCTATCAAATTTCATATATTTATAGTATTTATATAACTATATAACTAAGTTTCTCATTTATCAGAAATTTTAGTATTTTTAATCTGAATATTGTATTTCTTATTCAGATTAGCAAGTTTGGATATGCTATTACTTGCCATAGTCTGCATATGTAAAATATTAATTTAAGCCCATTATTTTTTCATGCAAATTAAGTTTTAAATTTGCTTGGAGAACTTTAATTTTTGTGAATAATTTGAAGTCCTATTAGGAACTCTTTAAAATCACGGAAAAATAAGAAAAAATAGTACTTCTTTCATAGCTTCTTTCTGTAAAAAACACACTATGCAATAAATTTTATGTTATGCTGTTGTTGTTGTTAGGTGCCGTCGAGGCGAGTCTGACTCATAGCACCCCTATGTACAGCAGATCAAAACACTTCCCGATTCTGTGCCAGGCAAATGATCTTATTTATGTTTAAGCCCATTGTTGCAGACACTGTGTCAATCCATCTGGTGGAGGGTTTTCCTCTTTTGCGCTTACCTGCCACTCTCCCAAACATGAAGTCCTTCTCCAGGGATTGATCTCTCCTGACTGCATGTCCAAAATATGTAAAACGCAGTCTGGCCATTCTTGCTTCCAAGGAGCACTCTGGTTGCATTTCTTCTAAGACAGATTTGTTGGTTCTTTTGGCAGTCCATGGTATATTCAATAGATGTCTCCAGCACCACAGTACAAAAGCATCAATTCTTTTTCTGTCTCTCTTGTTCAATGTCCAGCTTTCACAACCATATGATGCCACTGAAAATACCATGGCATGAGTCAGACACACCTTCGTCTTCTATGTGATATCTTTGCTTTTCACTACCCTAAAGAGATCTTTTGCCACAGCTTTTCCTAGAGCAATGCGTCTTTTGATTTCTTGACTGCTGCTTCCACAGGTGTTTATTATAGAGCCAAGCAAAGCAAAATCTTGGACAACCTCAGTCTTTTCTCCATTTATTGTGAAGTTGCGTGCTGACCCAGTGGTAAGGATTTTTGTTTTGTTGATGTTTAGTCGTAACCCATTTTTAAGGCTATGATCTTTGATCTTCATCAGTGAATGTTTTAAATCCTCTTCACTTTCCACCTATTTATGTTATATGAACTTATAAAATACTTCAGCATGTGTGGAGGCAGAAAATAATAGAAACTGTTGAAAACTTCGTAGTTTTCATAATTTTCTTAGCTATGACCACAATTTCACAACATCTTTCAATTTTGTTCTTTATTGACTTCCATGCTTATTTAGGAAACTTATACATTGTTGAAATAATGAGGTATATGATTTTTTATCCTCCGGTTAGGAAGCATTACATGGGATTTTTCCCATAGCTGACATTATAGTCATGGGGTAATTATTAGGTTGTCAGTGTATCAGGGCTGGCTTGCTTTTCTTTCCTTCCTTCCTCCTCCTTTCTTTCTTTTCCTTTCTTTTCTCATTTCTTTTCGTTCTTTTTTGCCTTTCTTTCTTTCCTTCTTTTCCTTCCTTTCCTCCCTCCCCTCTTCCTCCTCCACATCCTCCTTCTTCCTCATCCTTTTTCCTCCTCCCCCTCCTCCCACTCCTCCTCCTTCTCTTTTCTCTCTGCATGCCTCCATCTCCCTTTCTCTCCCTGTATTTTCCTCCCTCTCCCTCTCCTTTTCTCTTTTTCTTTCTATACGCTGATGGCATGACAGCACGATTCTTAGCTTTCTCATCACCTTGATCATCCTTAGTTGTCCTGATCTATCTCAAAGTCTTCTTTGGGGTTCACCTTCTACTGTGTACATCCCTCTGGTAACATCTTAAGTTATTTTTGTAATTGCTCAGGGCTGAACACAGCATCAGATGAATACCGACTGAGTATTTTGAATTATGGTAACAAATGATATTTTCTATCTCACTTATTTGAGAATTAGATCTTAGATTGATGGGAAAATTTTCAGTATTCCTACATCATGGATGAGCATACGAAGACTTCAGGATATTAAATCATGTGCTAAAATTTACAGAAACATGCTTGTATGTTATATTCTAAAGCCAAAGGATTTCAGTGTTTCCTGTTACTTTCCCTTTATTAAACTAGTTTTCTAGCCCATTATCTGTATCCAAATAGTCCACATAGTGTTTCAGAATGCTGACTTTATTTTATTTTATTTATTTATTTATTTATTTATTTATTTTTTGCGGTCTTGGGGGTTGAACCCAGGGCCTCGCGCTTGCATGCTTTGCAAGTGCTGGACCACTGAGCTTCACCCTCAGCCCATTTTTTTTTACTTTTTGAGACAGGGTCTTGGTAAGTTACACAGACTGCCTCTGGTCGCGAACTTGTCATCCTCTTGTCTCCGCCTCTCTAGCTGCTGGGATTACAGGATAGAATCCTGGATACTTTTTACAGGGCATGCTTCCAGATGAAACCATGGAAAGTACTCTCAGATAGAGAGCAGAGAAACACATATTTAAGCAACATAATCATTATAATCATTTTGTTTTGAGTCACAGGGCCATTGTTCATTGTAGAACAAGGCAGCATAAAAAATGATCCTTCATGAAAATGGAAACTGAACATCACTCTCATCGTTCATTTTCTAAATTCTTCATATGAAAATTTCAATTAATTAGTGTGGTGACCTAATTTCCTCACTGTAAACAGATAACACACTGTATGCATAAATATGTATGAGTAGTGATCAAAAGATAAAGTAAATGTTTAAATTTTTAAAAATCGTTAACACTAAAAGACACATTGCCATTAATCCCCTTCAAAATACTCCCCCTGGCTGCGCCACACTTATTGAATTGCACTTGCCACTTTCTGAAGTGGTTCTGGAAGTCCCTCTTTTGTGGGTATCTTATTTGTGCTGGCGTGGCTACCTCCATGTCGTGAATTGATTCAAAACATTTACCTTTCATGGTCATTTTGACATTGCAGAAGAGCCAGAAGTTGCATAGTGCCAAATCTAGTGAATTAGATGCATGAGGACACATTGTAATGGTTTGATTTGACAGAAATTTCCATATCAGAAGTGATATGTGACATGAGGTAGTATCATAATGGGTGATGAAACTAAAGACACATGAAAGACTTCCAGAATTCCTTCACAAAGTGACACGGGATGAGTGTGTTCACTACCAGGGGGTCTATTTTGAAGGGGATTAATGACAGTGTATCTTACTGAAATATTTTTTATTTTAAATGGGCCATACTTTTTGATCACATCACATCTGTATATGTATATGTATTGACTTAAAGGCAAGTGCCTTCTTATATGGCAAATTTCCAAAACATAATCACCACCCAGCGTATGAACATGATCACTTACAATCGGCAGAGAAGGTATCAGGCCAATGTTTGCACAGCAGATAAGAATTCTAGTGGCATTTCCAGGACGGATGGTGTCAACCAGTTTTATCAGTGGCTTATCACAGGGTTGACAAGCAGAATATAACACTGACCTCCATGTTAGTTTATAGATCTAACATTTAGTACAGTTTTTCCAGTTATTGATGTGAATTGCTTTCATTTCTGGGTTGCAAGTGTAACACTGAGAAAATAGCAAATTACATCAGCCAGAGAGGAAGAAGGGTCTTTTTTTCAAGTAGGGAAAATCAAAGGAAAACATTAAGCAAAAGACTTATATCTAACTCTAATTAAGCAAAACACTTAAATCCAACTCTCTTGTGCAAAAGAGCTATAAAAGTTACAGCAATAACCAAAATATAACCAGGAGGGAAAAGGAAATATTTTTGGTCAACACTTATTTTGGGGCAAAGATTTCTGCATTGCCAAGCAGATGCACATCATGCATATACAATTTTAACAGATTAAAAGTAAAGG
>VMDO01029078.1:0-23102 GCA_007922755.1 Pedetes capensis
TTCAAAAAATAGAGGCATCAAACTAAATTATCCCTAAGGCTCTCATCTATAACAGTTTGCAATTCTCAATGCAATTCCATGATTCAAATTTAGAAGAGTAGATTTACCATCTTGTGGACATCTTCAGCATCATCTTAACACCTTATATTTACACAGAGTTTTCAAGTTTTTGAAATGTATCACAACAATCTTTTAAGAAACACTAGGAAAATATTATATCCCTATGTTAGGGACATTTAGCTCTAAGAAATGTGAATAGTTTCTTAAAGATCACACAGTGAATAAATATTTGAACCATGACTGAATTTTAGGTTTGTATCATTTATGTAGGCATTATTTTTATCTATTTAGACATTGCTTATAAATATGGCTCTACACTGAATACCTAACTGGATGAGCCCCTGAGTACTGAGAGTCTATGATTTGAAGAGGCAATGCTGGCATGGACTTTAGGGGATGTATAGCATAGGGGTTACAGGCATCAACTCTGAATGCCAGAATGCATATCTAAATGCTAGCCTTCTTTTTACCAATACCACATAGGCTCCTTGATTTCTCAATGCCTCAACTTCTCCCCTATAAAATAGGTATTACAGCCTCATGAATTCATTGTAAGGATTAGATGACAATATATAGTTTTATATGATATGAGAATCATATAAAGTTATGGTTATATAAATGATCTTTCCTACCAAAAAATAGAAATGTTGTCTTCATTCTAAAATATTAAACAATAAAAATATTTTAATGCTGACACATGTAAGCAGTATTTAAATAATAGTTTTATTTGAGAAGCATCCGTTAATACAAGTTGTAATTAAAGTATCTTTTTCACCTTTAAAACTATTTTCTCTGCCTTTGAAAAATAGCTGTGAGCTTGTTTCTAAATCAGAGCTTCTATTCTGTAGTATATATGGAGCTGAATTTTCTGTTAAATTAAGCAGCACCATTCTCCTGCAAGTGTGTGTATGGAAGGTTGGGGGCAGTGGAGGGCAGGTAATAATTCATAGAGAGTTGTCATTGGTATTTAGTAGAAGAGAGCCATGAATGCTAAATATGATGTAACATTGGGACAATGAAATGTCCACTGATCCACCCCTAATGTTTTACTCAGCTTTCCCTCCCCTCACCCACCAGCCTCAAATTACTGTTGACAGTAATGTGGAAATTTATTGTATGTAGTCTCCAGTTGTTTACAGACAGAAACTGATTTTACAGTATGGTACTGAATCTTGCAAATATGCCTTTTGTATCTGTTTTTGATAATAAGTTTTGATCTGTTGTTGTTGTTGTTAGATGCCACGGAGTCAGGTCCAACTCATAGAGACCCTCAAAGGTTTTTCAGTGGCTGATTTTTTGGGGATTGTTTTCAGGAGTGGACTGCCACATCCTCCTATTTTTGTAGTGCTGGAGATCAAACCCAGGTCCTCAGAGACTACACAGCAGGCACTTTACCAATTGAGCTAAACCCCAGCCCATGTTTTAATTTAATGGCTTAAAAATCCATGATATTCTCATGTATGAAAACTGTATTTTCTGCTCTGAATTCAACCAAATTGGATTTGTGGTTCTTGATATGATCTCTTTTGACGTAATCTTAAACAGCACTGGAGAAATAGAATGGATTTGTATAGATTTAATACATGACAGCAATTTCAATGGGAATTTCTTTAGCAAGAACTAGTGAGGTTGACACCTTTTCTAATATTTCTAATCTGATGATAGGACAATAGAACATCTTTTTATTAAATTATTAGTTCATATCTAAGTAGAAAGAATGTTTCCTATTTGTCTTATTTTTGGTGAGAACTATGAGTTATTTGTATTTTGTGAGCTTCTAGTTTTCAAACATATATGTGTTTGTATTATACCTATTCATTCATTCCCTTTTTACATATAATCATCACTTTGATGGGGAGGAGAAAGCAAAATTAGGTGGTGCATTAAAAAAAGATAATTATGTGTATATAAGTGTGTGTTAACAATGCTTTTATCTTTTATGATATATGTAAAACATTAAGCTTTGCTTAATTAATAGATCAGAATTAAATTTAAATCTCTGATAATTTATTACATGGTTTATCATCTAGAGTCTATATTAGAATTTCTTATCTTTTGTTATAACTGAAAATTTTCCCAGCCATAAAAAAATGTATTAATGTCATTAGGCTGGAACCTCACAAAAAGATTTAGGTAATGCATCTGCCTTGATTAGGCATTTACTAAACACTATTGCTGTATTCTCATTGTCACTGTTCATTTTATATAAAATCTTAAGCAGATAGCACCATGATAAGCTATGGTTTCTTCAGTAATACTTCTAAATGATAATTATAAAAATAGTAGCCTGGTGTGGTAGCACATACCAAAATCCCAGCAGGGAGGCTGAGGCAGGAGGATTGAGAATAGAGACCACCCTGAGCTACCTAGCAAAACCTTGTCTCAACAAAAAAAAAGAAAAAAAAGAAAAAAAAAAGAAAACTCTATGTGGTGTATGTGTGATTTACTGTGCTGTACATAACTTGTAAATCCACAATACTATTACTTAAAATTAAAAATTACCAAATATCTTTGTGTACCTCACATATGCAACATATTTTGCTAAGTACAATTATACTATTCTTGAGGATGAGGTAGCTAACAGTGTAGGTTTTTATAAGAACCATTTTTAGACCTTTTGATTATAAGTGAATCCATACATAAATCGTAAAGTGCACTGCATCAACAACAGCAAAACTTTTGAACATCACAGATTTACAGTCTGTTTACAACATCACTAATACAATTGAAATGCAGAGACAAATTTAAAGAAAGGATGATATTTAAGTCTCTCTTTAATAACAAGCATATTGGGCAACACACTTTTATTATGTCACTTTTTTTCTGAGCGTTGGCAATGTGCTAGACACTATCCTGACTGTAATCATACACATTTTCTACGTGATGTGTTTAAAATCTAACTTGTGTTTGTGCAAAAATTCTTCTAAAATAGATGTTATCTGTAATGCAAGCTACTTAGGAGGCTGAGACAGAAGGATCACAGGTTCAACACCAGAGGCAGTTGGTGCAACTTAGTGACATTCTGTCTCAAAATAAAACATAAAAAATTGGTGGTGCAGCTCAGTGGTGGAATACATGTCTAGCACATGTGAGGGCCTGGATTCAACCTCCAGTTCTGTAAAATAGATGTTGTCATGCAGTGTGTAGATTTAATGGGATAAATGGTGGCTCTAGCCCCTTTTGCTCCCTCTAGGAGTTTCCTGGTCTAGCAGGATTTAGATATTCCCCCAAGAGACATGGAAAAAGCTAAGTCATCTTCAATTCTGGATGGAATACATGCTATGCTATTGAGAATACCTCATAACTGTTATATATATGAACCTCATAACTGTTATATATATGAACATCATTATTGAACAATTGCATAAAATAAAGTGTGAGCCAGTAATAGTGGGAACTCACATTTATCTTAAAAGATTGTTTGTGAGTATCAAATAAGCTTGCATAAATAAAGCTCTTAGCAGAGCATCTAGCACATAGCAGATGCTCAGGTTTACCTTCCTTAGTACCCTTGTTTCCACCCTGCCACTGTTCTTTTTCCTTTTCTTCATTCACTGCTACTTGGTTTCCTTCTTTCTTCCTTGTTCTAGGGCCTGTTTTAGGCACCAATTATTCAAGTCAAATAAGAGAAGTTTTTCTGTATTTGGCCAACACCACCCTAGGACTTGGTAACAACTATATCCCAGTATAGATTCCTCAAGATAAAGCCAGGTGAATCAAGTGAGGAGTGTTTTCTATACAAGCTATTATGATATCTTCAAGAAATATAGCCCGGTGCTTGAAATTCAATAGTAAAAATTTTGCCCTGGCCTTGGGACACTTAAGAAAAACTTATTTTAATGTTTTCTGCCCCTCCTAAGTTGCCTTTGTAGCTGCTCTCCCACAAGTATGTATCAAAAGAGTTGTATACACAGCCAGGAAATGATGTTAAGTTCTTGCTTCCATATATACAAAGGGGATATGTCTTTCAAAGGAAAAAAGAATGTACACATTCTACTTAAAGAGAATTTCTCTGATTTTAATGCCCATATTTCAGAAATGAAAAGACACCATCAAGATCCTTAGAAAGTTTGTGGTGACATTCCCATTTCTGACTTCCAAGCATAATATTAATTGATAATTAGTAATAACTTTAGAAAAAAGCCAATATGGCACCCATAATAGGCTAGAATATAAAACATTAAAGCAAAGCCAAATGACCCAATTGCTCCTTTATGACCTGAGGACTTTTCACTGTCCAAAAAAGAATTTTTGCTATAGTTTCTGAGATGGTTTAATCACTTCTGTAATTAGAGATGTCCATGTTTTATTTAGTGATCCCATTGCCTTCTATACCTTTGTTAATGTAGCCTTGAATTATATTTTTGGGGGGGAACTTGATTCAGAAATGGAAAGAATAAATAAAATGAAATAAAATAAAATAAAATAAAATAAAATGCTGGGCTCACTAGCACATGCCATTGACTCAGGAGGCCAAGGGAGGACAGAGAATTCAAAGCCAGAGGCAGCCTGTGCAACTCAGCAAGATCTTGTCTCAAATAAAAAATGAAAAAGGGGCTGGGGTTACAACTCAGCACATAGCATTATGAGGCCCTGGGTTCAAGCTTCTGGTACTGAAAAAATTAAAAATATAATAATAAAATAAAAGCATGCATATGTACAGAAGTTAGTCTGAAATTTGTCTTCAGTATTCTAGCAATAGTAAATAGAATATACAACTTCCCACTTATAATTTCTGGGCTGGGATTTAGCTCAGTGGGTAGAGCACTGCGCTGCAGTCTCTGAGGTCCCGAGTTCAATTCTCAGCACCACAAAAATGGGAGAAGGGCCTGGCAATCCGCTCCCAAGGCAATCCCAAAACAGTCAGCCATTGTAAACCCTATGAGGGTCACCATGAGTTGGATACCGACTCAACGGCACCCAACAACAACAACTTACAGTTTCTACATATTCTGCCCCTCTGCCAGCAATGTTCCTGTTTCCTCCTTTTTCCTTGTGTTTCAACTGAACATGTGATCTTGTTAGTAACAGACTACATTTTAAAGTATTAAAGCTTTGTTAATGTTAATAAGATGGACAGTTTTAGACCTTGCATTTCACTTACTGCTGTTCTAAACAACCTTAAGCAGAACTTGTTTTCTATTATCATAGCATTTTGGAAAGCTATTTTAAGAGGCATTCATGTAAGTACATAGATAATCATCTACCTATCAGAGCTTGTAACCTTTAGTTTTTTATGGACAAGCATATTAAAGCCAAGACCTTTGCCTTGTTAAACTCTGTATGTTAAGCACCTAATGCAGTGATTGGTATAAAATGGAGTCTTAGTAATTAGTTTTTGAATAAATAAGTTAAAGAAAGCATAGAATGCATAGTCTAAAACTGAGACAAATACTGTGTGTAGCCTAGTTCTGATGGTACAGGCATTGTGTAGAACTGTTGACAAGTCCTAAGAGTGAAAAGTAAATTAACTTTTTGTCAGATTTATTACAGTTTTAAAATTCTCTGTAATGAAATAGAATTTTATTGTTTGTACCAGAGTTGACCTCTCTTATTGCTGGCTGTGGTCAGCCATAGTCAAGATTACTAACAGTTCAAAATTTCAACATTAGTTGGCCCGTTTTGAAGAGTCAGGACTTTACATTTTGAAATGATTGGTCATTTTTTTCATTATTATTTAAATATCTTTAGCCAACTTTGGCAGTTGAATAAACAAGTGAAAAATCTCCACAGAAACAATCAGGAAGCTTTGTAATATGAGACCCATTGCAGACCCAATTTGCATCAATGACTTTCTACAGTACAGGCTTCCATATAAGTTTTGCATATTTAGAAGTTGACTATTGCTGGAAACAGGGCTGGAGGTTTAGCTCAGTTGGTAGAGTGCTACAGTGCACTCTCTGAGGCCCTGGGTTTGATCCCTGGCACTGCAAAAGCAGGAAGATTTGGCAGCTCACTCCTGAAGCAATCCTCAAAATAATCAACCATTGAAAACTGTATGACCTGGCAGCCCACTCCCAAAACAATCCACCATTGAAAACTGAATAGTAGAGACACACTGACATAATGTCAAGCATCGCAGTGTCTGGGAGTGCTTCATTCTGTTGTGCATGGTGTACGTTGGGTTGCTATGGTTGGGTTGCTGTGAGTCGGACCCAACTTGATGGCAACTAATAACAACAATTGCTAGAAAGCAAATATAACTGGGAAAATTATATAACATTTTGAAAAGATGCTCATTTATGAGTTTAACCATCAAAAAACTATGATATTTTCCTTGACAAATTAAAATAGATACTGAGTACAAAGAATTAGAGAAGTAAAAGGAGATTAGAGGAACACGCTGGAATAACACTAATTGGATACAAGACGTGAAGTGTGGGGAGTGAAGTGAATTCCTTACAATAGACAAATCACAAGAAAGCTGAGAAAATGTCAAAGGAATTACCCTCCCCCCTTTTTTTTCCAGTACTGCTAGGTTAAACCCAGAGCTTCATGCGTGCTTTGCAAGCACTCTACCACTGGACTGCACCCATATCCCATTTTTTACTTCTTATTTTGAGACAAGGTCTCACTCAGTTATTCAGGCTGCCCCTGACCTCAAATTTACAATCCTCCCACGTTGCTGGGATTATAGGCATTCACCATCACATTTGGCACCAAAGGAATTTATTCTTACTGTGTGGCTTATTTGAAAACACAATATATTTAAATATGTGGTGCCACAAATGGCTAATAATAACATTAGTTATACCATATTCTTTCACATTATTTCTGAGAGTAGGAAGAGATACTGGCAAAATTCATTTTTCCACTAAGGTAATACAGACACATGACAGGAAATTGATATATGATACAATATGGTATATAAAAGCAACATTCCTACATCCATTCCCTCTGCACCCCCAACCTTATCTTCAAGTATACCTTTCAGCAATTCTTTTTCTGCTTTTCTTCTCTTTTGAAATATAAATATATAGGTATTTAGATTTATGGGGTTATGGGGGGAGTCACTGTAAATAATATATTTGCATCTCTATTTCTTGTTCCTTTAACTTACAACACTATCTCTTAAGTCTCCACATTAATAAAATAATATTTGTGCTTGTACCTATTTCTCTAGCTTTTCTCTCCTTTTTCTCATCTCACTCTGTCCTTGTATTTCCAATGATGTTATCTTTAACATTCACTATGGCAACCGTAACCAAATCTTCCATATTTTACCCAGGAGAATTCTGCAGTGGAAAATCAGTAAAGAGCATTTAAATTACCATTATGGTGTCAATATTGTGCAATACCAGTCTCAGTTATGTGTCTGAGTTTCTTTTTTTATGGGTTCAATATCATATTACCTAGACCACTCAAAGGAGAGTTTCCCCACTCTCAAGATCACTGGCTTAAAATCAAGCCTTTTTATTTTGTTTCCTATTTGGTTCATACCTGTCTGTGTCTTATAGTTTTTTTTCTTTACTTTCTCTTTGTTTTCTTTTTTAAAATTCCTCAACATCTTCCTTTTATTGCCTTTATTACTTCTCTTCCCTATATTGTATCATTATTTAAAATTTTCAATCATGCTTTCAATTCTATCAAACTCCACATCTCTTTCCCTGCCCCTACCATGTTCCCATCTCTACCTATCATTCTTGTGCAAATGCCTGGACTTGCAGAAGGATCACAGGTTCAAGGCCAAAGGCAGCCTGTCCAACCAGTTGAGACCCTGTCTCAAAATTAAAAAAACAAAAAAGGCAGACCAGGGGGCACAACTCAGTGGGGAACACTTTCCTACTATGCACAAGGCCCTGGGTTTAACTCCCAGTGCTGGGGGTAGGGGGAAGGAGAGAAAGAGAAAGACAAGAGCTGTATGGATTTTAGTTTTTGTTTGTTTTTGCTTTGGAGAGAAAAAATACCTACTCTGTTTTGTATTTTAGGGTGTTATGTTAGCTCTCCATGGCTGTGTATTAAATTATCATCAAATTTAGCATCTTAAAGTAGTAACTTTACTTGTATGGGTCAAGAGTCTGGGTAAAGCTTACCTGAGTGTCTTTGACTCAACATCTCTTGTGAAGCTATTGACCAGTCCAGCCACCACACTTGAAGTTTTAATTGAGAGAGAGGGGGGTGGGGTGGGATCCAGGATCCACTTTCAGGCTCATTTACATGGTTGTTATCTGGTCTTATTCTCTCAAATGTGACCCAGAGTTGCTTGGCTAATAGCTTTAGGGTTAGGAAGCTAGCCCAGGATGGAAGCCATAAGTTTTTTTGTAACTTAATCTTAGAGGTTATGTCCATCATGGCTGCCATATATCTACCTCAACACTCAAAGATAGGACATCACTCAGGGTAAAAATTATGATACTACATTTACACAACCCTGGAGAATATTTCACTCTTCCAAGTTTGATAAATTCAAGTAATAATCATTTGGACTCAATGCACATTCAAAGGGCAAACTTTAAATGGCTCTATCATTGATAGGAGCTGAGTTTTCATTATTTAATCAACAATCCTTTCTGATATTTGGAAGTAGATGATGTGGTATGCCAGCATAATGGTCTTCACTCTGCCTAATATCTTATTTTTAGTAAAATCTTAAAAGGAAATGATCGTATATTTCTGACTTCATAACCCTCTATTCAGAAAGGAAGAAAATGCAAATGAAAAGCCAGGGATAGTTTTATCTTGGTATCCAATTTCAATTTGTTTCAGATAGTAAGGAACCAAAATATTACAGCAACATCAGTGTAATGTTGGAAAGAGAATGGTTTTGTTATTGGCCATATTCTAACATTTCAGGTTTTTGAATTTTGACCTGGAAATGTTTTTGCATTAATTCTGATGATAATTACAATAAATTAATGCTTTCTTTCTAAAAGAAAAATCAGAAACTGACACAATAAAAAGCAATGAAGAGAAAATTTTTTCACTAAAATCTAACTAAATCTAACTAAAATCATGTAACCAAAATAAAGTAAAAGTAAAATTTTAGAAATTGGAAATGATGTATCATTACTTTTTTAATAGCTGCAAGTTTAGATAAAGACAAAATGTTGTTGTTGTTGTTGTTGTTGTTGTTGTTGTTAGATATGGTGGAGTCTGGGGTCTGACTCATAGCGACCCTATGTATAACAGGCAAAACAGTATTATTAGTACTTCTCTGCTGTTCATGGGGTTTTCAATGGCTGATTATTTATTGGGAGTGGGTTGCCAGGTCCTTCTCCCAAGCTTACAGGACCTGGTGTTCCCAGACTGTCTCCCATCCAAGTACTAACCAGGCCTGACCCTGCTTAGCTTCCAAGATCTGATTGGATCTGGATGCCACAGTCGTACAGCTATAGGCACAAATATATGTATAGGTTGTCAAAATTTGAAAAATTTTCATTAATAATTGGAGCACTGGCTATTTTTGTTCTACTCACTCTGCTTTCAAGACAGTCTCCTAGATAAAGGTTGTGTTATTAATTTCTTCTGGGTACATGCATCATCACAGTAGCTAATTTGTTTAGCAGACATCAGGTGCTGTTTAACGCCCATAGATAACTCTCTTTCCTTTCCTCCCTGGAAGTATATTCAGCAAAACTTGATAGTCAATGATCACATTATTCAAAGATTATCCTACCCCAAGGTAGAAGAGTATTTTGAGAAAGAGAACATAATTCTGAATCACTGAAGATTTGTACAACTTTCATAATGTTCATGATTATGTTGTTGTTGTTAGGTGCTATCAATCATGTCTGACTCAGCAACTCTATGTACAACAGAATAAAACACTACCCTACACTGTACCAGGGCTGGGATTTAGCTCAGTTGGTAGAGCGCTGCGCTGCAGTCTCTGAGGTCCCGAGTTCAATTCCCAGCGCCGCAAAAATGGGAGAAGGACCTGGCAATCCACTCCCAAGGCAATCCCTAAATGCCACTGAAAACCCTATGAGGGTTGCTATGAGCCAGATACCGACTTGACAGCACCTAACAATAACAACAACAACCACACTGTGCCATACATGTGATCTTTTTTTATATTTGAGCCGGTTTTTGCAGCCACTGTGTTTCTTCTCATTTTGAGTCTTGCCACATCAGCCAATGGAGGTCCCAGGGTCTTTACTTTACTTTATTCCCATCAGTAAGGTAGACTATACTTTGAGGAGGTAACTTTTCCCCAGTCATCTTTTGAAGGCCTTCCAAATGGGAGGGTGGGGTCTCATTTTCCAACACAATGTTTGACATGGGACTAGGTTTTAGTTCAGTTGGTAGAGTGCCGTTCTGTGCTCTCTGAGGCCTTTAGTTTGATCCCCAGCACTGCAAAAATGGAGAAGGGCATAGCAATTCACTCCTGAAGCAATCCCAAAACACAATCGACTATTGAAAAACTCTATGAGGGTCACTGAGATTTCGACCCAACTCGATAGCACCTAACAACAACGACATATTTGTCTGTGCTTCTGTGTTATTCACAGGGTTTTAAATAGCTAATTGTTTTGGGACTGGGCTGCCAGTTCCTTCTGCCTTGTGTCTCTTAGTCTAGAAGATCAGCTGAAACCTGTCTACCATGGGTAACCCTGCTAATGCCTGAGATATCAGTAGCATAGCTTTCAGCATCACAGCAACATGCAAGCCCCCCATCACAACAAGCCCACAGACATGTAGGGGATTCATGATTGTGTGTGTGTGTGTGTGTGTGTGTGTGTGTGTGTGTGTGTGTGTGTATAGTAGAGTCAAACTCATAGTGGTCCTATGTACAACAGATGAAACATTCTTAACACTGTGCTATGCCTGGCACCATGTCAGTGCTTCTCTGCCATTCATACAGTTTTCAGTGGTGGATTGTTTTAGGAGTGAGTTACAAGGTCCTTCTCCCTAGCCTGTAGCACCTGGTATTCCCAGGTGGTCTCCCAACCAAAAACTAACCAGGACAAGCCTGCTTAGCTTCCAAGATCAGGCTCGGATGCTAGGTGCTATGGCTGCGCGTGTGTGTGTGCGCGTGCGCATGTGTATAATTTTATGTTCCTCTTGATTAGAAAGATTTATGTCACAGTCACCATTTCTGTGTCTGTTTCATATAAGCCCACATTCTCCTATATGTTCCTCAATTTTATATTTTAGACTATTTTCTCTACACTTTGTTGTTGTCATAACTTTTCTTTTTCACTGTTTTTCTTTCCAAGTAATAGGCTAAAGAGATCATTGTCTGTCTCTCCAAAGGTATTATCTAGATTGCAGTTTAGCTCCAGAACTTTTTAAATTTATCTTGAAATTTCTGCAAAATGTGCTTAAATATCTGGCAGAAGTTAACAGAATTGTTTTTGATGACTTCTTTTAGTTTTCCAAAGTAAAAGCATTTTAAAAAGCAAACAAAACAAAACCTCACTCCATTTCTAATAAGTGGATAAAGACAGTGACAATCCACATTATACAGGAAGTTCAGCTAATTGAAGTTAGAAAACATGATTTTTTGACTCAAATAATATAACCTCCTAGAATATGAGACATAGGGATATCCAGATATAGAAAAATTTCACAGAACTTAATAGATATGGCTGGGCCATGGGCATAGATCAGTGGTGGAGCATTTGCCTAGCATGAATGAGACCCTGGGCTTGATCCCAGCACTGAAAAGAAGAATAAGGGGGAAAAAACACTAGAAATTATTCACACTTTTTATTTAACTTTCTCATACTTCAAATACTCAAATTATATTTTTTCCTGTGATTTGCAGTGAATAAAATATTCCCATTTTGGCATCACATACACTTCATTATCATGTGATGAAATGGAAGAATGAAATATAAAACATATGACTTTAACTCTATTTAAGACAAATAGAACCAAGCTTTTACTTTCAATTTTCAGTAATGAATTAAACATTTAAATTACGTTTTAATGAAGGACAATTGGCTCTGCTATAGGCTATTTATTGTTGTTGTTGTTAGTTGCCGTCGAGTCGGTATCCGACTCATAGCGACCCTCATAGGGTTTTCAATGGCTGACTGTTTTGGGATTGCCTTGGGAGTGGATTGCCAGGTCCTTATCCCATTTTTTATGGTGCTGGGAATTGAGCTTGGGATCTCAGAGACTGCAGCGCAGTGCTCTACCCACTGAGCTAAATCCCAACCCAGGCTATTTATTAGACTATCTATAAATTATCCGGGCTGGGATTTAGCTCAGTGGGTAGAGCGCTGCGCTGCAGTCTCTGAGGTCCCGAGTTCAATTCCCAGCACCCCAAAAATAGGAGAAGGGCCTGGCAATCCACTCCCAAGGCAATCCCGAAACAGTCTGCCATTGAAAACCCTATGAGGGTCGCTATGAGTCGGATACCGACTTGATGGCACCTAACAACAACAACAACATAAATTATCCAGTGGACATTAGAATAGCAAGATTCAGATGAATCAACATGCAAAATACATTTTTAGAAAGGATAGGAAATGTGATATAGGTAGACCAATAGTGATGGCACTAATCCATATTGTTGTTGTTGTTAGGTGCTGTCGAGTCAATATCCGACTCATAGGGTTTTCAATGGCTGACTGTTTCGGGATTGCCTTGGGAGTGGATTGCCAGGCCCTTCTCCCATTTTTGTGGTGCTGGGAATCGAACTCGGGACCTCAGAGACTGCAGCGCAGTGCTCTACCAACTGAGCTAAATCCAAGCCCAATCCATATAGATCTGAGCAACATATATAACCACATTCAAATACTGGCATTATTTCATTTATTCACAACAAAGTAGTTACAAAAAAGAACTATGGGAAAGGAACTGTTCTAGGCAGTCAAGAAAGAACAGTGAACACAGTGGATTAAAATTTCTGCTCTCCAGGTTAATAACTTCTAGACAATGGAGATAAATATGTGTAAACATTTTGCTATAGCAAAATATTACAGACTAGAAGACTTTAACAAGACAAATTTATTATTTCTCAGTTCCATAGACTGAGAAACCCCAAATCAAGAGGATGACCCTTTGGGTTTATGATGACAGCTTCTTTCATGGCTTTCAGAGAGCTGCCTTCTCTCTGAGCCCTCACATGGCCTTTCCTCTGAATACAAGGAGAAAAAGAGAGATCTCTGGTATCTCTTTTTATTTTTATAAGGACACTAATCTTGTGGGATTAAAAGCCCACCCTTGTGATCTCATTTAACATTACTTATCTCCTAAAGTCCCTGTGTCCCAAGTACAGTCGCACTGAGTGTTAAAATTTCTACTGATGAATTTTGGAGGAACACTGAACTTGAAGAAAACATTAATTCTCAAACTATAGGCTTAATGTATGCAATATTACTAATTTAATCAAATTTTACTTCCAAGATTGGATCATACATCCTTTAAAATTTTTCTAAGATTGGATTTCCTTTCCATTCCTGTCCCTATCTCACTGTTTCTCAATTCAAACTATGGCAAAATAGTCTCCTAGTTAGTCTTCTTGTCTCCAATCAATCATAAACATTACCACCTAAGTAAGACTAACACTATCGTGGCAGAGAATGTTTCAGATCAAATTTCCCATCCTTCAGGAGAGCCAAAGAAAATCTTAATTATTTTTATATATACAGAGAATGGACAAGAGGATCTTCATTACAAGTGAATAAAGGTGCTGTTCCTCTCTTGCACACATTGTCATAGCATATTCAGAAATCATACTCTTCCTAATAATAATGGCTGGCTCTAGTTACAATAAAATACCTATCATTTTCATTATTCTCAGGAAAGAATTTTCCAATTGAATGATAGATATTTTCTGATTTTTAAAGACCATTTTGAATTATTTTTAACATATTTGTCTATTACCAAAGATAATATATTCACTCTTTCCAAAATCAGGTAGGGTACAATCATGTTTTTCATTTTATCAGAATTATTATGTCATTAAAGAAGGCCAGAGGCATTCATTGGCAGCTAGTGAAACCAGGAGACAGGTTGGCCAAGAAGAATGCCTTACTAACGAGTGTTGAATTAAAGGCTGAAAGCTAGATGTATCTTTCAGTGCTTCACGCTAAAATAGTTGGACTTGTTAACAACCCTGAAACACTGCAGACTGCAGACATGAAGAGTCTTTTGAGACATTTCTAGTACTTAACAGCACTTAGACATTTTATATAATGCATTTGGAAAAGACAAATTGCATTGCTCTTCCTTGTGCATTGATATTTCGTAAGTACACAACTAGGTGTATAGAGAAGCTAATGATTAGACTCTGAAACCAGAAAAATTGGAAAAATAATAATAGTTCACTCTTTTTAACCTCCTTGGGTTAAAAGGCCTCTAAATTCTATATTTTGTGAGTATCTAAGTGACTGTACTTTATACTGAAAAATGTAACTTAAAGGCTAAGGGAATTAACTTTTACTCACTTATACTGATAAATTCTCAATTTTAGTGAAGATGGATAGGGGTGAGGAAAATCTAACCACATTTCATAAGTAATAGGCAGGATAATTTAGATTAATCATCATTTGAGAGATCTTTTTGGATTACATTTGTAACTCATTGTGCTTAATTAAAAACATTAAACTTTTCAGAAATATATCAAGATTAATATTGCAGTAAAATAACCTGATTTTAAGCAGAAGATTCCTTCCAAGCATGCCTGTTCTTTTACATAGATTCATAAAATTTTACACTTTAGCCATAGTTTTAATATCCCACCTGCCTAACAGTTTTTTTTGGAATTTAGGAGATTTATGTAACTTTACATTTGCTTAGTGGAAAAAACCTGCCTTTCATGTTTGTCTATATTATACATATGAAAGAGTTTTTCAGCTGTCAGTGCCACTGTAGGTTGTTGTTGTTAGGTGCTGTTAAGTCAGATTTGACTCATAGGGACCCTCATAGGGTTTTCAGCCAACTGTTTTGGGATTATTTTCAGGAGTGGACTGACACAGGATCTCCCATTACTCAGTTCTAGGCATTGAACCTAGGTCCTCAGAGGTAGTATTTTATAATTATAAGTGAGGAAATCCTTTTCCTCTCTCCTTCTACCATGTGCAAGAAATTAACTGTATGCTCAATTGCATGGTAACATATATAAGACTCTAGTGCCATAGTTCCTGGGGTTTAGCTCAGTTGGTAGAGTG
The DNA here is from genome assembly GCA_007922755.1 of Pedetes capensis. Classification (NCBI taxonomy): domain Eukaryota; kingdom Metazoa; phylum Chordata; class Mammalia; order Rodentia; family Pedetidae; genus Pedetes; species Pedetes capensis. Next base: position 15,126 of record VMDO01029078.1, read on the forward strand.
CCACTCTGCAATCTCTAAGGCCCTGAGTTTGATCCCCATCACTGCAAAGACCAGAGTATGATACAGCAATCCAAACTTGAGGCAATCCTGAAGCAATCAGCCATTGAAAACCCTATGAGGGTCTCTATGAGTTGGACCCAACTCCACTGAACCTAACAACAACAGCAATGCCATAGATAGCACCCAATGTTAGTGCAGGATTTAAAACCCCCAAAAGATACTTACTCTGTACTCTTTATCTGTTGAAATAAGTCAGCCATAGCACCCTAGCATCTGATCCTATCTGATCTCGGAAGCTAAGCAGGGTCGGCCTGGTTAGTCCTTGGGTGGGAGACCACCTGGGAATACCAGGTGCTACAGGCTAGGGAGAAGAACCTGGCAGCCCACTCCTGAAACAATCTGCCATTGAAAACCCTATAAATAGCAGAGAAGCACTGACAATAGTACCATGCATAGCACAGTATCCATGAATGTTTCATCTCCTGTACATAGGATCACTATGAGTTGGACCTGACTTGATGGCACCTAATAACAACAACAATAAGCTGTTGAAATAATACAGATTTGAAAAGTTTCAACCATAGCCAGACGTAGTTGTGCAGGCCTTTAATTCCAGATGCTAGGGAGACAGAGACAGGAGCATTGCAAGTTAAAGGCCAGAGGTAGTCTGTTTAACTTAGCAAGACCCTGTCTCAAAATACAAAGTAAAAAAAAAAAGGCTAGGGATATAGCTCAGTGATTGAGCACTTGCAAAAACCATGTATGAGGCCCTAGGTTCAATGCCTGAGTACTACTAAAAAAAAAAAAAAAAAAAGTCTCAACCACAATCTTTAGTAAAGACCTGAAACATGCTGTAAGTAGATACTGCAACATAAAATACATGAAGCTTTTTATTCTGTTCTATATTGATTTTCAAACCAATATATAAATCATTAAAACTAATCTCAAGATGTATAGATACCTGTGTTTTCTGTCAGAGTAAAAGAATGTACTAGAAATATTTGCACAGGTGGGGAAGACCTTATTCAATCCTATTGCAATAGTGAGAGAAATTGAACTCCCCTCTGCTAAAACATAGGGCTAAATCGTTTTAAAAGCAGGGATAGAGGGATCATAGACCACCTATATTTGCTGATTGGGCTTACATAAGGAGAAATGTAAGCTTTCTTATACCTTTATTACATGAGGGTTTTTGTTGTTGTTGTTGTTGTTGTTGTTGTTGTTGTTGTTGTTGTTAATTACTAAGTCACTTAAGATAGGCTCCATCCCCCTCACAGAACCTGGGAAATAGTGACACTATCTTTCTTGATAATTACATTTCAGAAGGATGGCTCCTAGGTCCTTGAGAATGATACTTCCTGGGTCATATATCTGTCAAGAGGTTCTTAAGGAGATTTATATACATTTCAAAAGGAGGCAGAGAAAGAATTTGTAATTATAAGTTTTCTAAAGTAAATGCTGTAAGAAAGGGAAGGTCACAAGGCCATAAAGTTAGGGAGCAACCTATCTAAAGTTTAGACAAACTGACAGGAATGTTCATACTCTTTTGATCACCCTTTAAATCTCTCAGCCCCTTTCTCCTCCAAAATCCTATAGCCTTTTCTGTCTCTACCACTCATTTAAAACAGTTACCCAGACTTGATCAACGCTAGCTTACACATGTGTCTTTTAACCATTAGTGGCCTGGTTCTGAGCACATTTTATGTTTTTTCTCATTTAAATCTCACAATAACTTTTTTTTTTTCCAGTACTGGGGGTTGAACCCAGGGCCTCACGCCTGCATGCTTTGCAAGTGCTGGGCCACTGAGCTGCGTCCCCAGCCTATTTATTTGCTTTTTGAGACAGGGTCTCGCTAAATTACGCAGACTGCCTCTGGTCTCAAACTTGCGATCCTCCCACCTGTGCCTCCTGAGCCGCTGGGGTTACAGGCGTGCGCCACCACACCCGGCACAATAACATTTTGAATATTTTTTTCAGTAGTAGGGGGCTGGGCTCAGGGCCTTGCACATAATATTTGCACACACTTTTGCCCACACACACTACCACTAAGCTGCTCCCTTAGCCCCCTTTTTGCTTTTTATTTTGAGACAAGGTCTCACTAAGTTACACAGGCTGCCTCTAGCCCTGAACCTGAGATCCTCCTGTCTCTGCCATCCGAGTTCCTGAGATTACAGACATGTGCCACTTTTCCCAATGATATTCTTAAGATACTTTTTTTTTTTTTTTTTTTTGTGGTACTGGAGGTTGAACCCAGGGACTCATGCTTGCATGCTCTGCAAGTGCTGAATCACTGAGCTGCACCTTCAGCCCATTTTTTTTTTTTTTTTTTTTTTTTACTTTTTGAGACAGGGTCTCACTAAATTACGCAGACTGCCTCTGGTCTCGAACTTGTGATCCTCCTGCCTCCGCCTCCCAAGCCGCTGGGATTACAGGCATACGCCACCGCGGCCGGCTCTTAAGATATTCTTACAAAGTCCATCTAGAGGAAGACCTTGTTTCTTATTAAGGCTCAAACTAAGAAATCTCCTCAAGTCACACAGGTAATAAGGGGTGTAACGCGTTTAAACCCAGTGTTCTCTACCACTGTCATAATCTTCTTGGACTGCTATGACCAAATTTTGTTGTTAGATACCATCGAGTCAGTATCTGACTCATAGTGACCCTATATACAACAGGACAAACAGTACTGTTACTGCTTCTCTGCTATTCATAGGGTTTTCAATGGCAGATATTTTGGGGGAGTGGGTTGCCGGGTTCATCTCCCAAGCCTACAGTAGCTGGTTTTCCCAATTGGTCTCCAATCCAAGTACTAACCAGGCCCAAGTCTACTTAGTTTCCAAGATCTGATGGAATTGGATGCCACAGGGCTGCAGCTATAGGCTATGACAAAATACTGTAGACTAAGTAGTGGCTTAAACAAACAAACAAAAAATAATTCTTCCAGGTCTGGAGAATTAAAAGCCAAACATCAGGGTTCTAGTAAGTAGAGTTCATTCTGAGGTCCTTGGCTTGACTTGTAGGCAGCCACTGTCTTGCCATGTACACATGTGGGGTCTTGCTGTGTGCTCACAGGGACTCTAGTACCTACACTTAGGAGGGAATAAGAGAGGAAAGACAGAAGATTATAAATGGGAAGAGAGAAGTGCATTCTCTTTTACTATGGGATGAGGACCCACCCTCCTGATCTCATTCTCATTTAACCTTAATCATGTTCTAAAGATACTGTCTCCAAATACAATCACATAAGGAAATTAGGACTTTGACATCAGTTCTTAAGGAATGGGACACAGCTCTAGTCCATAACAACTGCCTCACTAAGTTCATTGGGGCTGCTATAACAGAATATCAATTAGGTGGTTTATGGCTAACAGAAACTTATTTCTCATATTTCTGGAGGCTAGGAATTCGAAGAACAAAGTGCCAGCATGTTTAGGGATTTGCTGAGGCCTGGCTTTATGGTTCCTAAATAGTTGTCCTTTCACTGTGTCTTTGCATGGTAGAAGGGAAGAGCTCTAGTCTTTTCAGCTCCTCATAAGAGCACTAATCCCATTCATGAGAATTCTACCCTCTTGACCTAATCATTTCTCAAAAACTCTACTTCTAACACCATCAGTCTAGGGATTAGGTTTCAACATATGAATAGGGGGCGGAGCAAAATTCCAATAGTTATACTTACTATTTTTGTGTGTGGGGTGGGTAGTATTAGGGGTGGTACACAAGACTCATGTGTACTTTGCAAATGCTCTACCGCTGAGCTGTACCTCCCCCCCCCTTTTTAATTTTGAGACAGGGTCTTGCTAAACTACTCAGGCTGAGTCTGGCCTTGAACTTGCAATCTTCCTATCTCCACCATCCAAGTCATTGGGATTATAGGTATGCACCACTGCACTTGCTTCAGACCATTACATTTACTAACAGCATTGCAAGTTCCATGAGGTTAGGTTCTGCATCTTGATTATATTTTAATTCATCATATTACTGTGGTTATAAGGGTATGGGTTCACTGTTCAACTAATCACAAGTGAAGATTCCAACCTTACTCCATTAGCCTCACCCTATTTCACACAGTCATTATCAAGAAAAAAGCAATAAAGTGTCTAGGATAGATTAGCACGTTTTAGACTTGCAAAGCCAGGAAAGGAGGAGTAAGAATCAAATACTTCTGAAGACTCTGGCACTTTCACATCGCATCCCTTTATTTCATGGCTCATTTGTTGCATGTGTGCTACTTGCCAGGTGTTGTCCTGGTGTGGGCAGTATACAGAAGATCAGGGCCAAGAGGTGCTCTGTGGGATTGTCTATTTAGATGGCTGGAATAGGCCACTGGGAGTGAAAACCCCTTGTCTTAACTCTTATGTAGACAACTCATTTCCTTGACTTTCCTGCTATAGGAAATGAGACCATGTATCCTTGTTCCTCAGGCTGTTGACGTTTAGTCTCATTATCATTCATAGAAAAATATATTATTAATTTAGAAGCTAGGTATACAATCTTAAAATGCTTTGATTTCTTCCTCTAAGATAGCTGGGAATTGTGTGAAAGTAGTCTTTAAAGAACAAATATTCATAGGGTTCTCTATATCTTTAGGATGGTAAGCACCATCAATGTATTTACAAAGAAGTTTTAAAGAGCAACATTTGTAATGGTTTACCACTGATAAACTTTGTGTATGATTATGGCCAACAACAGAAATGGATTGAGTGAGAGAGAGAGGTAAAGGAACCTTTATATTTGTCAAGAAGGATTTTTTGTTTGTTTTTTGTTTTGTTCTGTTTTGTTTGGTGTCTTGGCTCCATAGCCTCCCTCACGTTTGTGCTCACCCTATGGTATCTGAATTTGTTATCTCCAAGACACTTTGTAAGTGCTAAGGGTATAAATGCAAAGCTCTCGAATGTAGAATCTCAGTCCATAGGAAACTGAAACAATATAATTGGAAGGAGAGCTTACATATAACTAGGACAGTGTGCTTTAATGTGTAAGTTGGATTCTGATAGATGGGCATCTGAGAAAATAACCTAGGAGGTAAATAAAATTTGATAAAAAGTATTAGCTTAGAAATTTCCCCTATATTGGAGATAGGGACTAGTATATTCAGGGCTCTGGAGAAAGTGGGAAGAAACTCAAGCTTTATTCCTAGGGCAGGGAGAAAGCAGAGTAGTACCGAGATATGATTTACAATTTGAGAAGATTACTTTGGATGCTATGTGGAAAATAAATTTAAGTTACACAAGAATGGGAGAGGGATGGCAAGACAAGTGGATAGCACATAAATATCATGAAGTCGGCTAATTTATATGAGTTATTTTCAAGTTGTCTTGTTTTTCATGCTCCATCATCTAGGTGATATATTCCCAGAACGATATTCAAAAAAGAAGTGAAAGAATTCACTTTCCTGGGTTAAAATACATTTAATGAGTCACAAGAAGAAGGAGCGTATCCCTTGTTAAACTTTTGTCATTGTTTTTTGTTTGTTTATTTGTCTTTTATTTAGACTATGCAATTTTAATGGTTTCCAGGAAAAGCATATTTTTTGTAATTCTCCCAACAGTTCAGAATTTATTCGAGGTGTCATTAAGCCCTTCAGGAGACAGAAGCATGCTTTATGTTTTGTAATTGATGAAATATTCCCTCTAAATAAATCTCACACTGCCAGACCTGATGACATAAATAATAAAACACAACCATGTAAAGAATATGGACATTTCAGCAATGCACAGGGAAGAGATATTCATTTGATGTTGAAAAAGTAGAGTATATTTTCATGGTGAATTAGGCTCTCCAGACCACTGTAGCAAACCTCCTGACTTTGAAACTACAGGACATTTCAGGGCCAAATTTGCTAAATGGAGAAAAGGTCTCCATTTTAAACAAAAAAATTCTGCTGTTTCAGATAGTATGTACCTCAAAAGTTAAATCGATGCTGAAGTTCAAATCTAGTGGACATTTTCTATTCTTGTATGCAGAAAGTGAACTTGAGATAGTAGACAGGTGATTTTGCTGTAATAGTAAATAGTAACTAGTAATTCTTGCTTCTTGGTGGATGTATTTTCTAAGGAAGTATTTTTTCTGCTGTCAATATGCCATGTCTGGAACTCATCTGGCTGGATACTGAAAATAAAAATATTGGTATCTATCACTAAACCAATGAGGAAAAGCCAGTAGCACTTTCTGAAAAAAAGGACAAAATGTTTCCAGTTGGAGTTGTCCCAAAATTGAGACTAAAACCACCCCTTTGCACATTTGCAAAATTAGTGAGGGACAGGGAAGTTGGCATGGCGTTAGCTGCAGAGTACACTGATGTTCGCTTCCTGGCTTCCCGGTTTACAAGCTGGTGACCTTTATCACGCTGCTTACTCATCCACAAAATGGGAAACTAACAGAAATGGAAATAGAACCTAGTTCTCTGCATTCAAGAACCTAGTTCTCTGCATTCTTTAGCTACGATGAGTTGCAGTTGGTGAGTTGCCCAATCTTACCTCTTCTAGGAACCTTTTTATCATTCCACAACACAGTATATATATTGTATTTTTCTCAAAGGTACAATGATGATAAGAAACATATTCAAGGAGAGTAGAGCATTAGGCTAAGATTAACCATAGGCTACTTCTAGATATGAGACGTTTTAGAAAAACATTCAAGACAAAAACCTTTCCTTTGTATTTAGTGGTATTACAAGTGAATAGTCAAGGCCTGCGATTTTTTTAATGTAAATTAATTTTTAACTGAAACACAAAAATGTGAAAATTGCACATATTTAAAAATAAGTAAAAGGCACTTCTCAAAAAGGCTACAAAGGACTAACAGGTACATGAAAAAGTGCTCAACTTCACTAATCATCACAGAAATGCAAATCAAAGCCACAAAGAGATGTTACCTCACTCTAATAAGAATGCCTGTTACTGAAAAGATGAAATATAACAAGGGTTGGTGAAGATGTGGAAAAAAGGGAACGCTTGCACACTGTTGAGGGGAATGTAAATTAGTTCAACAGTCTAGAAAAAACATGAAGTTTCCTCAATAAATTAAAAATAGAACTATCCTAAAATTTAGCAATCTCACTGCTGGAGATACATCCTAAGGAAACATGAAATCAATGTGCTGCTGAAACATCTGCATTCCCAAGTTCACTGAAGCACCATTTACAATAAGCCTAAGGTTTTGTTAGATGCAGTTCTCAGTTTCAGTTCTTCATCTGATCTGCTGTGGAGTATAAAACAGATTATTTAAACCTCTCTGACAGGCATAAGTATGTATATCAAGCCAACTCCAGCACCTACTACAAATCACTGTCTTTAATGTACCCTTGTTTCTTCCTGGGGTATAAATGAGAAAGGCAGTGTATACAACATACAACAGAATGATGAATAACTGCTTGATTTCTCCAAGAAGTGTCATCTGGAAAATAAGATTAGTAGTGGGCTTCTGTGAAGTTTATATGAAATAAACAATATAAGCTCTTTAGTGTAAATGTTAGATAATATTAATGATGTTGTTGTTAGGTGCCATCAAGTCGAGTCCGACTCATAGCGAACCTATGTACAGCAGATCAAAACACTTGCCGATTCTGTGCCAGGCAAACCATCTTATTTATGTTTAAGCCCATTGTTGCAGACACTGTGTTAATCCATCTGGTGGAGGGTTTTCCTCTTTTCCGTTGACCTGCCACTCTTCCAAACATGATGTCCTTCTCCAGAGATTGATCTCTCCTGACTACATGTCCGAAATATGTAAGACGCAGTTTGGCCATTTTTGCTTCCAAGGAGCACTCTGGTTGTACCTCTTCTAGGACAGATCTGTTGGTTCTTTTGGCAGTCCATGGTATATTTAATAGACGTCTCCAGCACCACAATTCAAAAGCATCAATTCTTTTTCTGTCTCTCTTGTTCAATGTCCAGCTTTCACAACCATATGATGCCACTGAAAATACCATGGCATGAGTCAGACGCACCTTCGTCTTCAATGTGACATCTTTGCTTT
>VMDO01029079.1:0-23059 GCA_007922755.1 Pedetes capensis
TCTATACTTTCCTTTTTCTCAATTGGTCAAATAAATGTCATTTCCTTCCCATGTCTTTAAAAACCATGAGAAAGAAATCCCTGAATTGGGATTCGTCACAAAATCTACATCTACTTAACATATGGCATCATCAATCAACATGTTGTCTACACCATCAGGATGATCAACATTTGTGTCACCTCTCAGGAAGTGGAAGTGCTTTTACACACATTTCCACCCAGTCCACAATGACATTTGCAGTACACATTATTGAAATTATTTTGATTTTTCTTTTTTCTCTTTCTCTTTCTTCTTTCTTTCTTTCTTTTTTCTTCCTTTCTTTTTCTTTCTTTCTTCTTTTCTTATTTTTTAGCAGCTAGGGGGCTGAACCCAGAGTCTTACACATGCTTAGCAAGTGCTGTACCACTGAGCTGCACCCCAGCCCATTATTTTACTCTTCTATTGTGAGACAGGGCCTTACTAAGTTATACAGGCTGCCTCTGGCCTCAAATGTGCAATCCTTCTGCCTCTGCCTCCCAAGGTTGCTGGGATTATAGGCATGAGCTATTGCACCTGGCTTGATTTTGATTTCTCAAAAGAGGAACTTGATGAGGTTTGTGACTTCTCAAGGCCTCTCCAAGGATCTTTGACACTCTAGAGAGACAAGAAACCTACACAAATGATGAGTTCACAGCGCAGGAATGATTAGGACACTGTGGGGAAACAGGAAGACACCACGCAACCTGTAAGATTCAAGTAGAAGGAAAATTCCTACAGGACCACAGCCATTTGCTGGGACAGTCCCAATGCTAGGTCTAGGCCTGGCTCTCATCATCTCCTGAGCAGGTAGCATCATTAGCTTTCTTTTTGAGCAGAGGACACTAAAGATCAGATAGGTCAGAGGACTTGTCCTAAGTCATATGGCTAAGGCCTACTCCTGCCACAGCCGTGAGTTTCTCCTCAGATCCCCCAAATTATGGGCTTGGTTGTTCCAGGGTATGAGCAGGAGACATGGGGCCAATGGTAGGCTGAGAAGGTCATAGAGTGTCCAAACCTGAGGACCTGTGGGGTCATCTCAACCCTCGCTGCCACTTTTCTCTTCATTGATCTCCAAAGTCCCTGCCTGTACCATGGAGGCGACACAATGTCATGCGCTACCTTGTCTTCTGCTTGCCTTGAAGAAAACTATCTCCTTACCCTTCCCAAACACCGGTGTCATTCTTTATAAATGTACCCAAAGGGACCACCACAACAGTCACCTAACATGTGCTCATTATGTCACATTGGCTCACAGAAGAGTCAGTCAGAAAGCAAGGTGACTGCCATGATCCCAAGGGCACAAGACATTTAAACAATGCCTTGGCTTCTGCCTTCAGATCTGTACAGCAGTTTTCAATGTGGGTGCAGATCAAAGCCAACCCTGATGCCTTCTGAAGAATTCACATGCCAGGCCCTGCCTCAGGGGCAAGGGAGGACCAGGAGGAGCTTTGTCATGGAGATGCTTTTGGGGTGCATCGGTGATCTGTGGGCTCCACTGGGACACCAGATGGTCTCCACATTTTCCTCCAGCTCCGATAGTCTGTTGTTGTTGTTAGGTGCTGTCAAGTCGGTATCCAACTCATAGCGACCCTCATAGGGTTTTCAATGGCTGACTGTTTCGGGATTGCCTTGGGAGTGGATTGCCAGGCCCTTCTTCCATTTTCTGATAGTCTAGTCTGTGTTAAAATTTCCCCAAAGAGGATGGTTTAAACCATTTAAGTAAATATAAGCCACAGGGCACTTGGAACAGAAGGAATCTGAATCCCCAAACAGTGTTACCAAGCATCACACACTGTAATCCCACAGCACCTGACACCCACTTCCTAGGCCTCAGGTGGGGGCCTGTCACTCCTCGGCCTCCTCAGAGCCTTTTGGGGGTCAGCACACAGAGAATCCTTTCCCAGGAGTGATCTGGAGTCATCTTACCAGCTGTAGAGCAACCTGAGAGGAAGAGAAAGAGGAAGCACCAATCCTCAAGGTTTCTTTTCAAAACAAAGTTTGCTCAAGAAGGAAGGGGGAATTGGATATCTCTGGGAACCAGTAATGAGATAGGGAATTTTTAACCCATATAGACCACCTGTTTGAATCTGGCTCATGAAGCACAGGGTCCAAAAGCCACTATCGTTTCACAGCTGCTTGGTGGGGGACACAAAATGAGTAGTGGCCTCATTTTAGTACCCAGAGAGACATATGTGTTCTGATCATAGCCTCTTTTCTCAGGTGGCACCTTTGTTGACAGAATCAGTCAAGGGACCCAAGTCTATCTAGGGTGGTCGTTCTTCACTATTTATTAATTCATTGTTTTTTCACATGAGCAGTTACTGTACTACATGGTGCTGGGTGCTGAGAGGACGGAGGTGAGAACTGTGTCTCTGCAGGGTGCAGCAGGATGGGGCCCGCAGTGTGCACATCCAATTATGCCTGCTCTGGAAACTGAGTACACTTTATCCTTCCTGTCTGTAAAGTGATGCTCCCCTCAGGCTCTGCTCCCAGATCCTGAACATCTGGTGTGCTTACTGGATAAATCCAACATGTAAAATTATTCTGTCTACTATGAAAGGAGCCTGCCGCCATATCACTGGGGCACTAGATCCCATCAGAGCTTGGAAGCTAAGCAGGGTTGGGCCTGGTTAGTATTTGGATGGGAGACCGCCTAGGAACACCAGAGGCTTGGGAGAAGGACCCGGAAACCTACTTCCAAAAAACAACCAGCCACTGAAAACTCTATGAATAACAGAGAAGCACTGACAGTACTATTTTGCCTGTTATAATAGCTCACTATGAGTCAGACACCGACTCAAAGGCACCTGATGACAACAAGATGAAAGGATGGACTTACTTTATGTCTCATCACCATGAATATCAGACCACCAAGATATCTTTCATGAGCCAAGATGAAAGAGTAGATGTCAATCAGGGTTTAGAAAGATGACTGGAAAGCTGGACTTAGTGGCATCACCTATAATCCCAGCACTTGGGAGGTTGAGGAAGGAGGATCACAAGTAAAGGCTGGCTTAGGCTACATAGCAAGACCCTGTCTCAAAACAAAATCAAAAAACGTGGTAAGATGGCAGATTAAAGGCAGCCTCCATGTGACATGGTGAAACAGAGGAGTTACAGTAGGAAGGAATGGACTCTTTTCCAAAGAAAGAAGGTCTGGAGAAGCACGGAAACCACGGAGGAGATTGTGAGATGGTCATAGTTTGCAGAACCAAGCTGAACAGCAAGAGGAACAGAGAAAGGCACATCTCCAGGTGGGGCTTACCATGGGGAAAGGGGAAATTGTATCCTCATCCAAAAAGGTAAACCAGACAGCCCTGACCATCGGACGAGAAGTCCCACAGGAATACCCTTCAGTCCTTGAATCCCTTGAACCCTCCAGGGTCTTGACGAGACAGGGGCTCTTCCTGAAGATGGGGTTCAACATTAGAGAAATGACTTTCTCATACTCCATGTCTCAGAGGGCATTGACTCAGCACCATCTAGACAGGAAACCTATTGTGCAAGACTGAGCTGCCCAGGGGGAACAGAGAACAAAGAACTACAGTTATTGGGGAGCCTGCAGGTGACCTGCCACCACTCCAGGTGCTACACAATTGCAGCAGGAGCTCTGTCTCCTGACAGGAGCTATGGAGACTGTCAACTCTGAGCTGTTGTCATATAGAGACTCCAACCTCAACTGACCACCACCTCCACCTATTAAAGGCCATAGAAGGAAGCCCCTCTGAACTTTAATTCTTCTTGTCTTCCTGTTGTGCTAGGTATTGAATCCAGGGCTTTGCATGGGGTAACTGCTGTGCCACTGTGTAGTATCCAAAGCCTTTTTCTTATTTTTGCTTAGAGATGGGATCACATTGAATTGCACAGGCTGCCTCTGGCCTGGGGCTCAAGATCCTCATGCTTTAGGGCCTAGAAACATTGGAGTTGCAGGGGAGCAAGCTGGTGCCTGTCTCTCTCTCTCTCTCTCTCTCTCTCTCTCTCTCTCTCTCTCTCTTTTCCTATCTTCTCTCTTTTCATTGTTAATTTTCCTCATTTCTCTTTTTTCTAATATAATTTTTACCTTTTTTCTTTTTTAGTTTTTTTGTTTTATCTTTTCCTGCCTGTGCATCTCTCTTTTTGTATTTACTATACTTTAAATCATTTAGGCTATTTCTTATTGCTCTGCTTATGTTTACCTAATTCTGTTTTTATATCTTTTTCTTTATCATGCAATCACTTTTTATCATTAGCCCCTTTACCTCCTTCTTTTTAATATTCAGTTCATTTCTAGATCTTCTTTTTCCTTTCTTTTACTTCATTCTTGAAGCATTTTTGTGTCTCTTCTTTCTCTGCACTCCTCTATTTACTTCAGGCTTATACTACTTATACCTTCACCCTAAATATTTTATAACTTCATGGCTTACTCTATATTATTATTGCCATTCTTTTTTCTACAGGCATTGACGGTGCAACAGTTGGTATTAAGTGATTTTAGGTGTGTTTCTATATCTGGTTGGGGTGGGTATTGTACCTGTTATAGTGGCTTGTCTTCGCTTCTAGGAGTGGCACTAAGGGTTATGACCTCAGGAGAAAGCTGCTAAGGAGACCCTTAAATAAAATGGGAAGTGTTTTTCATCCCTACAAATGCACAAATCACAAATCAGAAACACAAGAAACATGAAAAAGCAAGGTGATGCATCTCCCGCAAAAGATCATGATTCTTTAACTACTAAATCCAAACATTCTGAAATAGTTGAAATGTCAAGGAATTTGAAGGTCTACTTATAAAAATGATCAATGACTTCAAAGAGGACACAAGCAAATGAATGAAGGAAGAAAATCAATTTAGGACCTAGATCAAAAAGTCACCAAAGTAGAAGACAAATTCAGCAAAATGTATGAGAAATTCAGCAAGGAAATTGTGATTTTTGAAAAAAAAAATAGTAATATAGAAAATGAAGAACTCAAAAACCAAATAAAAACACAGTGGAAAGAATCACAAGTAGACTAGATGTAGCAGAAGATAGAATATCAGGGATGGAAGACAAAGCTGGGGAAATATTTGAGTCAGCTACAACAACAACAACAACAACAAATTAAAGAGAGATAGAAAAAAGAACATGACGACAATTTTCAAGAATATTGGGACGTGATCAAGAGAACAAACCTAAGACTCCATGGGGAAGAAGAAGGAGCTGAGATCAAAACTAAAGGCATAGAAACTTATTCAGGGAAATTATAACAGAAATTTTCCCAAATCTAGGGAAAGAAATGGACATCCAACAGCAAGAGTTATTTAGAACACAAAACAGATATGACCAGAAAAGAACTTCCCCACAACATATAATCATTAAAATGCCAAGATTTTAGAACAAAGAAACAATATTAAAAGCTGCAAAAGAAAGATACCAACTGACTTACAAAGGAAAACCCATCATAATTATATCAGACCTCTCAGCACAAACCCTAAGATCTAGGAAAACATAGAATGGTATATTTCAATCCCTGAAAGTAAACAATTGCCAACCAAGGTTATGATATCCATCAAAGTAATCATTTAAAATTGACAAGAAAATAAAGATATTCCAAGGCAAGCACATACTAAAGCAATATGTGACCCCTCAACCAGCACTGCAGAAGATACTTAAAGGAATCCTACACACACAGAAGGAAGAAAGATAATCTCTACCACCACAGCACAAGAAAGAATAAACTTCATGGGAAGAACAGACAAACTAAAGAGAACTAGGAAAGAATCAGTCATATCTAACTCAAAAAACAAGCAGACCCTGAATTTAAATAAGGGAGAAAGAAAAGAACAAAGAGCACATGAACCAACCAGGAAAACTCCAAACACAATTACAGCAAACCTCTCTCAATAATAACCTTAAATATAAATGGTCTTCATTCTCCAATTATAAGACATAGATGAGTGGAATGGATTAATAAAACAAGATCCAACAATTTTTTGTCTTCAGGAAACACATGTCACTGGCAAGAACTCCCACAGACTTAAAGTGAAAGGATTGAAATTGATACACCAAGCAAGTGAAAGCCAAAGTAGATTTCAAGTTAAAGGTAGTCCAAAGAGACAAAGAACGTCATTATATATTAATAAAGGGAACAAATGAGCAAGAAGTTTTAACAATTTTAAATATATGTGGACCAAATATCAGTGTACCCAACTTCATTAAAAAAAAAACACCAAAAAACAGTAGACTAGAGTTAAAGGACAGATAGGTCTGGATACAGTAATAGTAGGTGATTTCAATACCCCACTCTCATCAACAGACAGAACATCCAGACAAAAAAACAACAAACTCCAGAGTTGAACATCACAATAGGTCAAATGGACTTAATAGCCATATACAGAGTATTCCACCAAAAACTACAGAATACACATTTTTCTTGGCAGACTATGGAACTTTTTCTAAAATAGATCACATTTTAGGCCATGAATCTAGCCTCAACAAATACAGAAAAATTAAAATAATTTCATGTATCTTATCAGAACATAATGCAATAAAAACTACAATTGGCCAGTAAGAGAAATTATAGAAACTGTAAAAATATATCAAGAGTGAACAATACACTCTTATATGACCAATAAGTATTTGAAGAAATCAGAGAAGAAATTTTTAAAATTCTTAGAATCAAATGAAAAGTGAAAACAATGCCAACCAGAGCCTTTGGGATACAGTTAAGGGCTTCTAAGATTACAGCTATGAATGTCCACATTAAAAAATCAGAACAGGCCCAACCAAATAACTTAATGATGCACTTCAGCCTCTTAAAAAAGAAAAACAAATAAAACCCCAAACTGGTAGACATAAAGAATAAAATTCAGAACATAAGTTAATTAAATGAAGACTAAAAGAACAACAAAAAGAATTGATGAAACAAAGCTAGTTCTTTGCAAAGATAAACAAGATCAACAAACCCTTAGCCAAAGTAACCAAAGGAAAAAGAGTTGCTGTTGTTAGATGCCATGGAGTCAGATCTGACTCATTGTGACCCTAGATACAACAGAAAAAGAAAAACAAAAACAAACAAACAAAAAAACCTCCTGAACACTGTGCCATGCATACGATCTGTTTTATGTTTAAGCCCATTGTTGCAACCACTGTGTCAATCCCTCTAGTTGAGGGTCTTCTTTTTTTCTGCTGAACCACCACTTGCTCAAACATTGTGTTCTTCTTCAGGGATTGGTCTCTCCTAACAAGTCAGGGTGCATTTCTAAGTTGTCATTCCCAGAATAGTAGACCACATGATTATCTGATTCAAAATGGCCCATACCAGTCCACTTTAGCTCACTGATCCTAGAATGCTGATGTTTATGTGCTCCATTTCCCTTTTGACAATTTCTAATTTTCCTAGATTCATTCTATGTACATTTTATGTTCCAATTATTAATGGATATTTACAGTTGTTCCTTCTCATTTTGAGTCATGCCACATCAGCAAATAGAGGTCCCTGGGGCTTTACTCCACTCTTCTCTTTAAGGTTGACTCTACTTTGTGGAGGCAACTCTTCCCCAGTCATCTTTTAAATACCTTCCAACCCGGGGGGCTCATTTTCTGGTACTATATCTGACAATGTTTCTCTCCTACTCTGTCAATTTGCTGTACTATGAGAGCTTGTGTGTTGCTGTGAGGCTGAAAACTATGCCATCTGTACTACAGATACCCATGGTGGGCAGGTTTCATTTGAGCTTATAGACTAAGACAGACTAAGAAAAATGACATAGCAACTTACCCCTGAAACAATTACCATTGAAAACCCTATGAATAGCAAAGGAAAGAGAGAGAAGACACAGCTTAAGAAAATTAAGGATGTAAATGGGAACATTACAGCAGATACCAGTGAAATTCAGAGAGTCTTCAGAGAATTCTTTGTAAAATTAAATTCCTAACACTGGAAAACTTACATGAGATGAATAACTTCCTAAACGTATATGACCTGCCAAAATTAAGTCAAGAGGCTATAAACAACTTAAACAAACCTATAATAATCAGTGAGATTGAAGCAGTAAAATTCTTCCAACATAGAAAAGCCCAGGACCAGATGGATTCACTGCTGAATTCCATAAGACCTTTCAGGAAGAATTAACAACAATGTTTCTCAAGCTATTCCATAAAATACAAATACCACACTCACTCTGATATCAAAACCAGATAAGGACACATCAAAAAAAGGAAAATTATAGACCAATTTCTCTGATAAACCTACATGCAAAAATCCTTAATACTTGCAAATCAACTTAAATAACATGTTGGAATGATCATACATTATGATCAAGTTGGGTTCATTCCAGAGATGCAAAGCTGGTTCAATATATATATAAGATAATAAATTTAACATAGCACGTAAATAGACTCAGAAACAGAAATCACGTGATCCTACCCATAGATGCAGAAAAGGCCCTTGATAAAGTTCAACATCCTTTTATAATAAAAGACTTGAAGAAACTAGGAATTGAGGAACACACCTCAACATAATAGAGGCAATATATGAAAAACCTACAGCCAACATCAAACTGAATGGGGAAAAACTGAAAGCATTTCCCCTAAAATCAGGAACAAGACAAGGGTGTCCACTGTCTCCACTGATATTCAGTGTAGCAACTGAAAAATTAGCCACAGCAATAAGGCAAGAGAAAGAAATAAAAGGCATCCAAGTAGGAAAGGAAGAAGTCAAATGATTCCTATTTGCAGATGATACAATCCAATACTTAAAAGACCCTTTAGTGTTGGGCATGGCACAGTGTTGAGGAGTGTTTTGTTGTTTCACACAGTGTTACCATGAGTCAGGCCTGATGACATGGCACTTAACAACAACAAAAACAATAACAACAACAAAGACTTCATCAGAAAACTCTTAGAGTAAATAAACACTTTCAGTAAGGTAGCAGGATGCAAAATTAACATACAAAAATCAGTAGCTTTTCTTTATACCAAAAATGACCAGGCAGTCAGAAAATAAACAAACAAACAAAAAATAGCAACCAGGAAAACAATCCCATTCACAATAACTTCAAAACAAATGAAATACCTGCGAACAAGCCTAATCAAGGAGTGAAAGCTTTAAAACACTAACAAAAGAAATTGAAGTAAACACAACAAGGTGGAAAGATCTCCCATTTTCATGGACTGGAAGAACCAGTCCATATTGTGAAAATGGCTATATTGCCAAAAGCAATCTACATATTCAATAGAGTCCCCATCAAAATCCAATGACATTCTTCACAGAAATAGGAAAAGAAATCTTAAGATTCGCTTAAAAGCACAGAAGACCCCGAATCAAAAAAGCAATCCTGACCAGAAAGAACAATGCAGGAGGAATCATAATACCTGATTACAAATTATACTACAAAGCTACATTAACACACGTTGAGTGGTACTGGCACAAAAACAGACATGTAGACCAATGGAACACAATAGAGGATCCAGAAATAAACCCATGAAGCTACAGCCACCTGATATTTGACAAAGGTGTCAAAAATATAAGTTGGAAAAAGACATCCTTTTCAACAAATGTTGCTGGGAGAATTGGATAGCCTCATGTAGAAGACTGGAGCTAGATCCATCTTTCTCACATTGTACAAAAAATCAGTTCAAAATAAATCAAAGACCTTAGTGTAACACGTGAAACTTTGAAACTATTAGAGGAAAACATAGCAAAAACACATTAAGACATGGGCATAGGCAAGGACTTTCTGAATAGGACCCCAAAGGCACAGGAAACAGTAGCAAGAGTTGACAAATGGAATTGCATGAAATTAAGAAACGTTTGCACAACAAAGGATACAATTATCAGAATGAAGAGACATCTTACAGAATGGGAGAAAAATCTTTGCCAGATATACTTTAGACAGATATTAATCTAGAACATATAAAGAGCTCAAAAAATTAAACACCAATAAAAGCAAAGTATCCAATCAAAAAATGGGCAAAAGAACTGAACAGAGAACTCTCAAAAGAAGAAATACAAATGGCCAACAATCGTATGTAAAAATGTTCAACATCTTTAGCCATCAGGGAAATGCAAATCAAAACTACATTGAGACACCATCTCACTCCAGTCAGAATGGTTAGTATCAACAAAACAAACAACAACAATGGTGGCAAGGGTGCGAGGAGAAAGGAGCCCTACTAGCCTGTTGTATAGGAATGCAGATGGGTGCAGCCACTATGGAAATTAGTATAGAGGTTCCTCAAAAAAAAAAAAATAGAACTACCATATGAGCCAGCAATACCACTCCTGTGTATATACTCAAAGGAATACAAGTCAACATACCACAGAGACACCAGTTCATCCATGCTTATTGCAGCACTAGTCACAATAGCCAAGATATGGAATCAACCTAGGTGTCTGTTAATAGATGAGTGGATAAGGAAGTTGTATATATACAACATGGAGTTTTATTCAGCCATAAAGAAGGATGAAATTGTGGCATTTGCTAGAAAATAGAACTAGAGATCATCATTTTAAGTTAAATGAGCCAGATCCAAAAAAATAAACATGGCATATTTTCTCTCATGTGTGTGACTTTGATGTAAATGCAATATTAAAACATATAGGTCATGAAAAGAGAAGGGGGCTATTTAGGGAAAGATAATGGAGTAAAGTAAAAGGGGGTTGCCTCTACAAGATTGGGATGTACATTGTTGTTGTTGTTGTTAGGTGCCGTCGAGTCGGTATCCGACTCATAGCGACCCTCTGTACAACAGGGAAACGCTATTGTCAGTGCTTCTCTGCTGTTCATAGGGTTTTCAATGGCAGATTGATTTTTTTTTGGGAGGGGGTTGCCAGGTCCTTCTCCCAAGCCTACAGCTTCTGGTGTTCCCAGGCGGTCTCCCATCCAGGTACTAACCAGGCCCGACCCTGCTTAGCTTCCGAGATCTGATGGGATCGGATGCCACAGGGCTATGGCTGCAGGCTGGGATGTACATATGTACATATGTAGATGGATATCCTCACAAAAAAGACCTTCAAGTAGGAAGAGGACCATTGGTGGAAAGGGAGCAGATAGGAAAGGGGGATCGTGAGAGGGCAATGGGGGAAGTGAATGTGAGCAATGTACAATGACACGTGTGTGTGGAAATGCCATCATGAGCCCCATTAGGCTGCACATTAAAAACGACCTAAAAGAAGTGGAAAACAAACAAAAGCAGTAACAACAACAAAACCCCCCGATGGTGGAGCAATGCCCTTAGTGCCGTGTATGGTGCACATCTTTCCTTTGGCAAATTTTTTAATGGAAATGAGATTCTCCATTGACAACTATCTCGCTGGTCATGGCACACACCAACCACTATTGAGATAATTTCTTATAAGCAATGCTCCCATTGTTTCTGGCATGTTCTTATATGGTGTGGGCTTCAACCTTTAGATAGCCTAGAGTTACCTGAGATCTATTTGTTCTAGGAAAATAGCTTATAGACTGAAGCTGAGCTTTCGACAGCCAAAGAGTTATGGGTGGGACACAGACCCAGCTACTCAGAATTATGACTGCAAAAATATTAACCAAAATTAGCAGAAACAACCAGCAATACATCATTTGATGAGTCCCGGGTAAGTTATCCCATGATAGTGACTAAACCACGGGAACTGTTACATCACGTATCAGATTTAGTTAGTAAACATTGACCTAGTGTCCAGTGTGTCCAAGCTACCTGAAGGAGGCCCTGCGGGCCAGGCACCCACCTCACACTCCTGGGCCCACTCTGGAGACTGACCTGAGGCAAAACACTTTCACTTCACATAGATCAGGGGCCACAACTCGTTGCTAAAGGGGCCTGTTTACTTTCTCTCATTAAAACAAAGAGACAGGTGCCAGGGTGCATGTCTTAATCCCAGCGACTCAGGAGGCAGAGCCAAAAGGATCTCAAATTCAAGGCTAGAGGTAGCCTGAGTAACCTAGGGAGACCCTGTCTCAAGATAAAAAATAAATAAAAATAGAAACTGGGCTAGGGGTGCAGACTTGTAATGTGTGTGCAAGGCCCTGGGTTCAAGAACCAAGAAAAAAGAAAAAAAAAGATAGGGAAGGTTCAGGAAAATCAGTCATCTGAGGAAATCCATCTTCCACCCCACCACTGGGTTAGGCTTTTCGCATATCACTTCTGTCATCCCACAGTCCTCCCGCCAGCTCCCTCCTCTCTTTATCCTTCCCTAGCGAGGCATGATGTCAGCCTTGGGTCCTCTGCTCTCAGCTCCTGCTTCTCAGGGCTCTGCCAGGGCTGAGGAGCAGTGTGAAGGGCGGGCAGGGCTCAGGCCCCGGACACCAATGCTGAGCAGTTTATGGAGAGCAGGTGAGCAGCCGTGTGAATTCCACCAACCGCTTCCTTAAGATGGGACGGAGCACCCCTCTTACCCCTTTCATCTCGTTACACCAGGGTGGTGGCGCAGGGCCACCTTTGAAAGCACAGACCCCCATCTTGGCAGGGCTGCCTCAGCCACACAGCCATGCAGCCGCTGTCCACCCCCAGGCAGGTGTGAATTCCTGCCTGGGGGCTGGGCAAGGCATGCCTTTGATCTCCAGCACGGTCAGGGCCATTTGTGAGCCTAGGGGAAGGAGGTGGAGCAGCTCCATTTCTCAGGTCAGTGTTGATGGCTCGGTCGCACTGACCCTTCTCATTACAAAGAAGAGCAGAGATCCAGACAGGCTCCTGGTGCTGACCTCTCCAAGGGCCAGGCTCCCTGGGAGTGGGTGCAGCCCAGCTCCTCTGATGCTTCAGTGTGAGCCGCTCTGCATGGAAGCGTCTCACTCCCACTTTTATGTTTTAATCACTTGTTGCTGTTGTTAGGTGCCCTCAAGTCAGGCCCAATTCGCAGCAACCATATGTACAACAAATGAAACACTACCCGCACTGTCCATGCCCTGCACTCAGTGCTGCTCCGCTATTCATAGAGTTTTCGGTGGCTGGTTGATTCAGGAGGGCTGCTGGGTCCTTCTCCTCAGCACACAGCACCCATTATTCCCAGGTGGTCTCCCATCCAAGGACTAACCCGGTCTGAACCTCCTTAGCTTCCTAGATCTAATGAGATCGGAGGCCAGGGTGGCACAGCTGTAGGCTTAACCACTCACAGCTCCGCTTAATAGTCCTATAGGTCTGGGAGGGAAGGAACCTCAAAAGCTACTTCAGTCCAGCCCTCTGCCTCCAGCATCACCCTTGCCCCTTCACTTAGCCAGGGGTGGGTGGGGAACTGCTGACAGCCTGCAGCATGGAGGAGGGGAGGTGTGTGAGCCTTCCTGGTGGTGACCGGGACTAGAGCTCTGTGGACCCTTCTGTCCAAACCGCACCTGTGCCTGGGTAGCAAAATCCAGAAGGGATGACAGGCAGCTGCTTTAGCTGGGCCCTTGGGCCTGGAGGCCTATAAACAAAACATGGGAGAGTCTGCACCTCGCCCAGATTTAAAGGTAAATAGTGGCTGTTGGAAAAGGGCCCTTTTCTCTTCGTGTCCTGAAACCTTTTCCTGTAGAGGATGCGCTGGACCCCAGGACCTCCATCCCATTTTCTGCAGAGACCACCTAGCTGATTCTTAACTGGATTCCACATCCATAAACACCAGGGGTCAGGACAGATTATTTGATCGGTATCCTTGCCAGCTCTGCTTCCCTGTTATCCCAGGAACGTCTGGGTCCTTCTTCTGGGAAGGTGAAGGGAAGACAGCGGGTGATAGCCGAGATGAAATTCTTCTCCAGCCAGAGAACTTAGGTGTGGAGGTGGCCGGGAAAGAAAGATGCGGCACGTTACTATCTGGAGCCAGGGAAAGGCACACCCACGACCCTTGGTGACACTTTTCACCGCCTCCTGTCTCCTGCCTGTTCCCTGCCAGGCTTCCTCCTGGAATGCCCTTGCGCTGACGTCTGGGCTTGTGGCTCCCTGAGGCCGATGTCTCCGATTTCTGGTCTCTTGGAGTCCCTGTGTGCTAGACCAGGGCTCTGCCATCGCCTCAAGAGTGAGGGGGGTCTGCCTCACCCACTGAGTTGGCCTCTGGAGTGAGCACCAGCGATGCGCGCTTCTGTGTGGGGGATGTCTACGAGCGTGTCTCAGGCGGCCAGCACTGTGGGCCCTGCGGCTGTGCCCGACCCCAGCACTGCACCGCGCCACATCCTCGCACCAGTAGGCAGCCAGCAAATGCCTGTTAACACTGCTTAGTTCTACCAGCAGTTTTTCTTTTCTTTTCTTTTTTTCTTTTTCTTTCTTTCTTTTTTTTTTTTTTTGTGGTACTGTGGGTTGAACCCAGGGCCTCGCGCCTGCATGCTCTGCAAGTGCTGGACCACTGAGTTGCGCCCTTAGCCCATGTTTTTTTTTACTCTTTGAGACAGGGTCTCGATAAGTTACGCAGACTGCCTCTGGTCTCGAACTTGCGATCCTCCTGCCTCTGCCTCCTGAGCCGCTGAGATGACAGGCGTGCTCCACCGCGCCCGGCTAGCAGTTTTTCTTTGTCATTTATTCAGCGCATAAAACATATGTCAGGACCCGTGCTTGTCTGCATCCTGCATGTCCCATCAGCCACTGGCAGTGGTAGAGCTAGCAGAAGCCCAGGTCTCGCTGTGGGGAGAAGCTGCTGAGGAGCCGAGATGGGGTCCAGGTGTCCGTGGCGTGGGGTGACCCTCTCTCTGCTCTCCATGGTGAAAGCCGTCTGTTGGCTTCAAGGCTTCTCCTCAGCAACAGGAAGGTGGGAGGGCACTGACAGTTCAGAGGGCAAGAGGCCAAGAGAGGTGCCCAGGGCGTAGATACTACAGGTGGCCTCCCCACACACCACGAGTCTCTTCACACCCCCGTGCTACCACCTCCGAGCAGCTCTGGCTCCTTTGGCCACAACTTGGGTCTCCAGGCCCCAGGTCCTAGCTGCAAGTTCCCACAAGCAGGCAGCTCCAGAGGAAGCCACCTGCCTGGCCGTCTTGCAGGGCCTCTTGCCCTTCCGCTTCCCCTGCCCTGTGAACACCAACTTTCTGGCCACAGACACAAGCCGCAAGCATCACGCTAGGCCCCTGCCTTTATCTGCTTTGCCAGGTTAGGAAAGTTCCCAGGCATCTCCCCCACACTCCGAACCTACCACCACTGCCTGACCCAGGGCCACAGGCGCTGGGGGAGC
The DNA here is from genome assembly GCA_007922755.1 of Pedetes capensis. NCBI lineage: Eukaryota > Metazoa > Chordata > Mammalia > Rodentia > Pedetidae > Pedetes > Pedetes capensis. Next base: position 15,103 of record VMDO01029079.1, read on the forward strand.
AGCTTCCTTCTCTCCAGACTCCTGCATCCCCCTGACACACCTTGTCCTCCTAGCCCTCCTATGCCCCGAACAGCAGCCCTGGGGGCGCCTCCGGGGGAGCAGAGTCAGAGTCAGAGCACCCGCTTGCTTGCGGCTGGTGGCAGCCTATGCCCCTGCCCAGGGCTTCCTGCTGGCCTTGCTCAGGCTCCACCTTCTCTTCCCTTGGTTCAGACCAGCCTCCGCTGCCCGGCTGACTCTGAGTGGAGCTGGCCAGCCTTCCCGGCTCACCCTGCTCTTCCCCCCAGGCGCCCAGAGGCAGCCCGTCCATCAGGGTGTAGTGCAGGCCACCTCCTGCACGCTGCATTCGCCCCACTGTTGGCTTGCCTTGTCCTGCTGCTCCCTGCACAGCAGTCCTGCACTCAGGTTTCTGCTGACATGCATGGCTTTCTGGATGGACCACAGTCACCAGCACCAGCACTCACGCGGAGCCCATGCCTGCTCCTGGCCATCTCACACCTGCGGCAAGGATCCCCCCACGCTCACTGTGGAGTCTGGCTCAGCCTCCAGAGGATCACGAGGCAGCGGGGTTCCGTCCCTGCACCCTGCTTGTTCCCCACTGCTGCGTCTCCTCTTTGGTTTCCTCCTCCACCATCTTCCTGGGAGCCCCGACCTGGGCAGTAGCCCCAAGCCATCTGTCAACACCACAAGAGGAACCCCAGTCCTGCTGACCTGTCTCCACGGCGAGGTGCTCATGATGGGCACGTTTCAGAGATGATCAATTCAGGCGAGAGAGGCTAAAGCCTTGCTCTTGAGCAGCTCTCAGACGGTGGGCCAGCTCTGCTCCCAGCAGCTGAGGCAGGAAGGTGGCTCTGCAGGGGGTCAGGGGTCCATGGCTTCCACCCCCCGCATCTCTCAGGTCTCAGGGTGCCGTGTGAATGTGACTGCTGGGTTGCTGGGCGTGAGGTTAGGACATCCATGTCCTCAGAGACCTGCAAGATGGGAGGAAAGGGGATGGCGAACCAGGGCCACAAGTCCTGGAGCCGACCTGGAAATGCTTCTGCTCCTCTTATATCCTAGACTTCCGGGCTTGGGTGACGCAGTCACCCTGGGAGGCCCTGAGCTCACAGGGTGTGATGCACAGCACAGCTGTCTCCCAGAATGGGAGCTGTGGCCCGGGGCCAGGAGGCTGCTCTGCTCAGAGCCTCTGCTCTCTAGGGCTCTATTCTACTGTGAAAGGGGAGAAGGAGTCCAGGACAAGCCAGAACCCAGCAGACCGAGATGCTGGCGAGAACCCTGCACCCTGGCAGCCCCAGGGCTCAGCTGCACCTTAGCGGGGTCACTGAGCACCAGCTGTGTGACTTCTGCGACCCAGATTCAGCTTCTGATGTGACTTTCTTTTTATTTTGTTTCGTTTTTATTCTTGTTGGTTTTGTTGTTGTTGTAGTTTTGGTTTTAGGGTTTTGTCTTTAAATAAAATTGATCGTTTTCTTTACCCTTCAAATTCTCAGGAGGTCTATTTCGTGACTGAGCTGGAGTGACGACCTGCACTGCCTCAGACCGTGGTAGTTCACATTGGTTTACAAAAAATATACCTTGATCACAGCCAAGTGCAGAGAGAGACTCACCCAGCGAAAGACCTTCAGCCTGTGGGTGTAGACATCTAGCTCCCAAGCCAGTGAGAATCACTTTCCAGTAAGGCTACGCGAACCCTCATCTTCCTCTCAAACTCCAGCGTGAGGCCCTGGTGTCATCAGCAGAGAATTGATACTGGCCTCTAGTGTGCATGGCAGTTCATGTTGTTACTAATATGCTAAGAGCTTTAGTGTCGTAATTACCCCTCTTTGTCTTCATTTCATCCCTGTGAAATCTGTGCTACCATCTGTATTTGATAGAAAATTAAGACCCAAAGCAGTTAATGACTTTCTTTCTTTTTTCTCAGGCTACCGGGGTTTCTTCCCAATTGCTTTAGCCATAAAATACAGGGTCAGAGACCTTTACATCACAGGCCCCCAGGAGGAGGTCTCTGGGGCGCTGGCCAAAAGCGAAGACCCACATAAAAGTCCAGGCATGCCTGGGTGATCAAGAATAACTGAGTTCAAGGGCAGCCTAGGAAAGATTGGACTGTTAGGCCAATAACCAGACTGGTCCTAACTCTGCTGTACGTTCTTTTGTTGCTACTTTTTGTAGCAATGTATTACTTCAGGGATTATTTTTAGTGGACAAAAACGGCATCTATTTAAGGTATACAGCCATGATGTATGTATACGTTGTCAAGTGATTAATCTGAATTTATTAACATAGCTTTCTTGTTTTTTATCCCGTTGTTGTTGTTGTTAGGTGCTGTCGAGTCGGTATCCGACTCATAGCGACCCTCATAGGGTTTTCAATGGCTGACTGTTTCGGGATTGCCTTGGGAGTGGATTGCCAGGCCCTTCTCCCATTTTTGTGGTGCTGGGAATTGAACTCAGGACCTCAGAGACTGCAGAGCAGCCATCTACATCCCATACTCTCCCCATTTCTAGGTGTGATTTACCAAAGTCTTTCCAGGGCCAGGCTCCCTGTCTGTGATGAGCGGTCACTGCACCCTCAACCAAACCTTCCTCACCTTGGAGCTTCGTCCAGCTCTGCTCAGCACCCTGTCTCTCTGTCCCTCGGCTACAATTTCCCTTTCCATCTCTCTCTCCCGGGCTTCAGCTGTGCCTCCCTCATCCTGACCAGCACTGGGCCCTTTCCCGAGGCTCCTCTGCATGCCTGGACTCCCACGTACCCTGGTCCTGCTGACCACCACTCCTCCTGCTTCCATAGTGCCCCCTAGTCCCACTCTCTTCTCTTCTTGGGCCTGACAGCCACCGTTTGTTGGTCTTCCCTGGCCGTGGAGCCAGACCTGGAGAGTTTCACCGTGATCTCTTGATCTTAGAAGCCTTGTTCTGTGAGAACACTGGTGTGATAAAGGAGCGCTCGATCTTGTGCAGATCTGCGAGGAAAGGAGAGGGAGTACAGCCAGGAGCAGCCTGGCCCTCGGGGATCCTGGGACCCCACTCACACTGATGAGCATCTGGACGTACGTCTCAGGTGTCTAGGAGGAGAGGCCCAGCACATGGGCAGGAACGGAGCCCGGGCGAGGAGGAGCAGGAGGCAGCCTCTAGGCTGTCTGTGGCCGGATGGGACGCCATCCTGCACCTCTTCTGTCCTGTGGCCACTTCCAGCAAAGGTCCAAGTGCTAGCTGATCGTAGGCCATGCGGGAATGCCAGGAGTGAACCCGAGTGGCACCAGGACCCAGGAGATACGGAGGTAAGAACAAGAGAGGGGATTGGGAGGAGTCCCCTGGACTCTTTGGCCTGCAGGGGTTACTGTGAATCTTGAGTTATTTTAATCACACAAAGATAGCAATTCCACAAAATGAAAACGTTCTGTTATGCTCCCCGCCATGCAATGAATGTTTGTTGAACTCCTGTCCTGTGCCAGACACCATGCACGTTGTATTGTGCATTTTTTTCTCAGAAAATTGTCCAATATTTCTTAGGCTGCCCTTGAACTCAGTTATTCTTGATCACCCAGACATGCCTGGATTTCCATGGAGGTCTTCGCTTTTGGCCAGAGCCCCAGAGACCTCTTCCTGGGGGCTTGTGATGTGAAGGTGTCCGACCCTGTATTTTGTGGCTAAAGCGACTGGGAAGAAACCCTGCAGTCTGAAGAAATTATGCAAATTGCACGTGATGTGAGGGTCTCATCACTGCCTGCCACTTGGTACAAGAAATGTGTATGCACCTAACAGTTTTGTTTGTTTAATGGATACTCATCTAATACTCCCAACTATGATAGATAGAGCCTTTCGCAGCTAACCATGAAGGCCCCTGAGCGCTGAGAATGGCCGAGAGCTCCTTCCTCTGCAGTCACAGCACATCCTGGGTGCTTAAGGGGCTCTGGGGCAGCTGGGGGTCCTGGGGACTCCTTGCCAACTTGCTCCTTTTTGCTGAAACAGGAAAGAAAAGGGGAGGTTAGCTTCAGCAAGACTGCTACCAATCTGGATAGGGGTCAAGTAAAATTCTGTGGCCCTAAAACTCATGCTCAGAAGGGTCACTGAACTGTGGCTTTCCTAATCTGGGACACAAAACTCTGTCACTCAGTTTAGGAAAAAGTAGGGTCATTGGAGGAGGGTGTCAAAGCGTGGCCATTTGTCTCTTCTGTGTCTCTGTCTCTTCTCCATCTCTATTTCTCACTCCACTTAGCTTTCTCTCTCTCCCTTCTAGGTTTCTCTCTCTTCTGTCTCTGTCTTGGTCTGTCTTGGTCTCTCAGCCTTCCAGGCCTGACACGGATGGAGGCATTACCTTCATCCAAGCTAATTTGTTACACCACAGTAATAAACTACATTAAATATAATTTATATGAAATACGTGAAAATTGAATTGTCCTGTGCATATAGATAGGATAGTTCATTTGTAAACATTTACATATCAATCTAACTTTGCAGTTTCATATTCTGAAGTAAAGACTCCCTTCTCCCAGGTTTACCTACTTTCAGGACCCTCCCGTGCTCACACACTCCAGCGAGGAGCCACAGAGCCAGCGAGGGACCTCCAGGCCAGCTCCCTGCCCAGGCCCGAGCTGACACTCCACAGTCCCTTCTGAGCTCCGGCAGAGGCGTCCCTGGGTGCTCTCTCTTGGTCCTTTTTTCATAGAACCTTTACCTGTCACCCACCTACTCCACCAGACTGGGCCGGGATGGTCACACTGAAGACACAGGCGCTGTCATTCTCCCCCTCATGTCTTGGGTTGCAGCTGCTCACAGTCTAGCTGGGCAGGCAGGACTATTACCAGGTCTGTCCAGAGTCATCAAGACCTCCACAACCCAGCCACGAAGCTGACGTCCCCAGTGTGGCTCTGAGTGTGTGTACACTGTAGCTGTCTGGGGGTGTGGCATGGGTCAGTTGAGTTTTGTTCCTCCTACCCTTGGAGGAGGGCTGGGATTTGGCTCAGTTGGTAGAGCGCTGTGCTGCAGTCTCTGAGGTCCCGAGGTTAATTCCCAGCACCGCAAAAATGGGAGAAGGACCTGGCAATCCACTCCCAAGGCAATCCCGAAACAGCCATTGAAAACCCTATGAGGGTCGCTATGAGTCGGATACCGACTCCACAGCACCTAACAACCACCACCACCCTTGGAGGAAGGAGGTCATCTAGTTTAATTCTTGTTCTATCACATGCAGCGTGTATAGTGTGTGCGCACTTTATTCACTGAGTGGCTGAGTCCCTACCTTCTTGTCAAGCTTTTCTAGCTATGTCAGTCCCTCCCAGGGCCTTCATCTTCACCCTGCTCCCACCTCACCAACTTAAGGAGCCCGTGCACTCACCCGGGTATGACTCATCACTGCCGCCTAGGGTGCTTCCTCGCTCACCCAGGTGAAGTTCTCCAGATCCTTCAGTGCAACCATGGTGAGGTTCTTGGAACAGCACCCACTGGTCCCGTGGCTTCATGGAGGTGTCTCAGAGCCACTCTGGGACGAGGCTGGGGAGCCAGGCGGCAGCTTTGGCACCCTAGGCACAGGTTTGCCTCCTCTCCCCACCTTCTGTCTGGTGACACCACCTCTGTCAGGGCGGTGACTCTGTCCTGTTTGGAGCTGAGGCCACCCAAGGGGTTGGAGTTTGACACTAAGGACTTCATGCAACACGAAGTTGTTTCTTAAATGATGTTTTCCCCAGTTTTTTATTTCTTGCCTAAATCCCAGGTCACACATGCATCTTTGCATCAAGGAAAGAAACAGGTTGTGTAGTGGCCGCGGATTCCAGGACATTAGGCTGATGACGTGAGCAGGGCGTCGTGGCTGCTGCAGTACCTGCTCTGCTCCTTGGCACCTTGGCTGGCATAAGCCAGGGCCTGGTTCAAACTGCCTGGTGGGCAGCTTGTCCCCCAGGGGCCCACGACACACGCATGCACATGCCTGCATGCGCTTACATGTGTATGCACACAGCTCCTACAGGCACAGAGCCACAACCACACAACCAGCCTGGGGCCTTGGTCCCTGGCTGCTATGTGCACAGCTGTGCTTGGTGCCACCGTGAGAGCTTCCCACAGCCACAGGAAAGAGCATGAGAAATGAAAGGATTGCTGGGGGGAAAGGAAATTTACTAGGATAAGACAAAAGAAGCTGGAGGTAGAAGGCAAAGATCCCCCGGCATCTTTGTTAGAGTGACCCTGATCCAAGGAGCCCTTCACCAGCACCAGGGTGGACAGGGCCAGGAAGGAAGCAGGTGTCCAGTGGAGTCTGAATTTCAGGTAAGTGACAAGTACTCTTGAGCACAAGCATGTTCCAGATCCACACTGAAGACATACTCTCTTCTGAATTTCATAGTTCAACTATTGGACGCCATATTGGTTGTTTGTTTATTTGTGTTGCTTTGCCTTGGCTAGTTTCTTTGTTTTTATTTGTGTTGTTGAACCTTTGGTACCCTGGGTGGGGCCACCATGTCACAGGGTATGGCCAGGGCCCTGGACCTCATGGTGTCCCTTGGTGGCACCCATGTGCTTTCAGGGCTCCTGCAGGGTCCCTTCTGCACTAATTTGCACAGCACCCTGTGTGGCTTCCGAGGAGACTGTTTCTTTGCCCTCAAGGGCTCCGCGTTGGGAGGAGAATGTCCCCGGGCTCAGGCAGCGAGGGCCTGCGTGAGCTGAAGGTGCACCTGGCGGGCGTGTGGAGGGCCCGTTTGGAGGTCCTGCTTGGGCAGCTCCCCGAGGAGATGGCCGCCACATGCGGGGTTCTGGGAGAGGCAGGCGTGGACAGGGCCTCTCACAGGCAGGGTCTGAGCCCTGGACTGGAGTCTGAGGGGAGCAGCCCCGCTATCCATCTTCCTCTCTCCACCGTAAGAGCTATTGCTCTGGGACAGGGTGCTGCCTGTCCCCTCCCCGTCCTGTGTTTCATAAGCAAATGAGGCAATAAGAGGTGGGGAAACTGAAAACAGAGCAGGATGCCAGGACCAGAGCCCCAGTGCTGCGGTGTCCTGTCCTGCCTGTGCTGAGGCCAGGCAGGAAGGCGCTTCGCCCAGGGCAGCCTCCCCATTACCCACAGGTCCACCCCCAGCCATGCTGTGGACACCTGGGGCACTCAGCTGTGTGGACCACGGACTCTGCCCACTGTTTCCCACCACTCAAAACCACTAGGCTCCAAGAGGCAAGTGTCCACACAGCCACGGGCCAGGATGTGGGCGGGGAATGGCAAGGTCCTCTGCAGGGGAGGCTACTCTTGGGCTGGGCCTCTTTGCAGCCAGAATTAAGCCAAGACACACCTGACCTGCCCAGAGTCTATGGCCCTCACACCCAGGTGAGCCCTTTCTGCACAGCTCAGGCTACATCTACATCTCTTTATTTGGTGCTTTGCTCTAAGTGAAACAGAGAATCTGAACACCAAGGCGCTGCTGGATGGCGGGTCTTCTCTCAGGAGTGAGGGGCGCCGGGCATCGGCATGCTGCAGCCTGTTGTGTAGGGGATAGTGAGTGCAGGCTGTTGGTGTGTGCACAGAATGGAGTGTGTGTAGGCCGTGCAGGGTGTGTGCTGACTGATGGCGTGTGTGCAGACTGTAGGTGGTATGTGCCGGCTGTTGGCGTGTGCATTGACTGTTGGCCTGTGCATTGACTGCTGGCCTATACGTTGACTGTTGGCCTGTGCATTGACTGCTGGCCTGTACGTTGACTGTTGGCCTGTGCATTGACTGCTGGCCTGTACGTTGACTGTCAGCCTGTGCATTGACTGTTGGCCTGTGTGTTGACTGTTGGCCTGTGCATTGACTGTTGGCCTGTGTGTTGACTGTTGGCCTGTGCATTGACTGTTGGCCTGTGTGTTGACTGTTGGCCTGTGCATTGACTGTTGGCCTGTGTGTTGACTGTTGTGTGTGCTGACTGATGGCGTGTGTGCAGACTGTAGGTGGTATGTGCCGGCTGTTGGCGTGTGTGTTGACTGTTGGCCTGTGTGTTGACTGTCAGCCTGTG
>VMDO01029080.1:0-23105 GCA_007922755.1 Pedetes capensis
TGGCACCTAACAACAACAACAAGAAGTCAGGAGAGATCAATGCCTAGAGAAAGACATCATATTTGGGAGAGTGGCAGGTTAATGAAAAAAAGGAACCCCCCCCCCCGACCAGGTGGATTGACACAGTGTCTGCAACCATGGGCTTAAACATAAATAAGATTGTGTTTCTGGCACAGAATCGAGAAGTGTTTTGATCTGCTGTACATAGGGTCGCTATGAGTCAGACTCGGCTTGAAGGCACCTAACAATAAGAAGTGCACATAGAATATATGGCCTCTCACTGGATTTGTTTCATTCTGATGTGAGAACTCAGACATCAGTGATGGTATTGAAGGGCCAAGGGAAAAACAGTACAGTCAGAAGCAACTTCTTCCTCACAGGTTTTACAGGATGAGTTGTTTTTCTTAATTCACATTTTTTTTTTGCTCTTCCATTTTCTAAGTGAATCCTTACTTTTAGCTCAGAAAATATTACCTTTGATCACAAAGCTGACTTCTGTCACATATAATACAGAAGCTTTGACTAGCAAAAACATGTAAGAATTTATATGCAAAATAATGTGTTTATTACTAACTTAGATGTCATTCCAGAGCATGTGGACATCAAGATTGGATGGAAATGAGAGGTAGGGATATATATGTATCTGTACATATATATGTATTTACATACATATGTATGTATTTACATACATGTAAAGATACATATGTATTTTTACAATTTATATATAAATTGTATCTTTAAAAAATACAAATGAATTCTGGCACAACCCAAGCACAAAAATGTCATCACTTTAAAATATGTACTTGAAGTGAGTCTAATGCATTTTGATAGAGATATAAGAGGACCCGTGTTTATTGTGATGTCGTCTACAAATATGTTTTTAAAATTTCATATAGAATAAACCCCTATGTTATAGATTGAACTGTAATATTTCACATCTGTTTTAATTCTACTCTTGTGTCTAATAATAGTAACATGGTTTTATAATTGTAAGGTTGAAACTTTTGAAAATATGAACTAATACATTTGGAAATCCATTACTTGAAATTAATAGTTTGTGTTGTTTGTTTATAGAAAATGATCTCCTTCTTTGTATGAGGCATTATATTTGACATATTTATCCATCTCACACGGTACTTGAGGCCTTTCAAGTTACATTTGTATTAGTCATTCATGTTATGGAATTTAAATATCCTATAAAAGTCCACTGGCTTCAGCATATCTCCCTGGCATCCTATCTTGTCACATCTCCAAAGCTAAGTGGGGTGGGGCCTGGTTAGTCCTTGGATGGGAGACCGCCTGGGAATACTGGGTGCCATAGGCTTGGGAGACGGACCTGTTCACTTTCTACATACAAGGACATTCTCCTTTTTAATCACAATGGGCACCAAAATTTATGAAACTGATAATGATGTATGACTCCATCTAATTCTCAGACATTATACAATTTTTGCCGGGTATTCCAACTCTATCTTTATAGCAAAAGGGTCCAGTTTAGAATCATGCTTTGTGTTTAGTTCCTATGTCTCTTTAGCCTTGTTACATCTGATACAGTGCCTCAATCTTTCTTTAACTTCATATCTTGACATTTTAAAGATTTATAGGGCAGTTATCTTGTACTCCCTTAGACAGGGTTTGTCTGATGTTGCTTCATGATTAGCCACAGAGTGTGCATCTTTGGGAAGGATAGAATAGAAGGGATGTGGTGCTCTTCTCTTGCATTCTGTCAGGTGATTCTTGATTAAGGCAGTACCTACCAGCCTTCTTTCCTACATAGGGATTCTTTTCCTATTTGTAATGAATAATTATAATATTTTGGATGAAACACAGAGATCATCCTCATCTAACTTTTTATTAGTTGATTGGCTAATCTTTACCATTATATACTCATTGTTTTCTACTTTACTTCCTGGTTTATAATTTTTTACATACTACCATTTTATTCTTTCATGCTCAAATTTGATCTCATTTGACCAGGAGGAGTTCTTTGAGGTGGACCATGTGCCCACCTCCTCATACTTGGAACATCATCTTCTTTTTGGCACATAGGATATTGCAGGCTTATCTCATGCTTTTCCTTTTCAAACCCTTGAACCAAGCATTTCTTCAGAATGAAGCCCTGTGTTTGCTCCTTTTAAAATTTACTTTTTGGTTTGGTTTCTCTCGGAAAAAGAATAGTTTGGGGCAAATATGAGGTCCATTATCTGTTTTTATCATGGAGTTTTCTTATCAAATGTAATATATATATGTATATATATATATATATACACATACATACATACATACACATATATAATCTTCATATAATATATCATATATGTAAAATTTTCATATAATATATATAATATAACATATATATGTATATATATATTCTTCATATTATATATCAGGAGAAGAACATGGCAATTCACTCCCAAAGCAATTCTGAAACAATCAGCCATTGAAAACCCTGTAAGAGTTGCTATGAGTTGGGTCTGACTCTATGGCACCTAACAACAACAACATATTATGTATAATTATTTTATTTGTATGGAGTACTTATTATCAATACTGTATTTTTCATTTTAGTAATTATTTTTTTGTGTTTTTTGATATAGAAGCAGAACTTAATTTTCAGATCAACTTTAGATTCACAGCAAACTTGAGTTGAAGGTACAGAGATTTCCTATATATACCCTGTCCTCATACATGTATGGTGTTGGGGTTTAGCTCAGTTGGTAGAGTTCCACTATGTGGTCTCTGAGGCCCTGGCTTTGGTCCCCAGCACTGCAAAATGGAAAAGGACACAACAATCCATTCCAGAAACAATCAGCCATTGAAAACCCTATGAGGGTTGCTATGAGTCTGACCTGACTGGATGACACCTAACAACAACAACAACAACAACAACAACAACAACAACAACAACGATGTACAACCTCCTTTATTATCAGAGATTTCCTGCATATGCCCTAACCTCATACATATACAGCCTCTTTTATTATCAACATCCTGCTCCAGAGTGGTATATTTATTACAATGTATGAACCTACATGGACATATTATTATCATGCAAAGACTGGAGTTAATATTAGCATTGTTGGTGTTCCTTATGGTTTGACTTGTAAATGTCCCCCAAAGGTCATGTGTTTGAACGTTGGGTCCCCAAGTGGTGGCACTGCTTGTGGAGGATATGGAACTTTGGGCAGTAGGATTCTAGTTTTGCAGAAATGACTCCCTGGGAGGAGGGCTTTGGAGTTTACCTTGGACACGTGGTTCTGGTCACTCTCTCTCCTCTCTACTTTTGACCTGCCATGATCTGAGGTTCCCAGCCTTCAGTTCCACCATGCCTGCCCTGCCTCTAACCATGGCCTCTAGATAAACCTCTCCCTCATAAGGTTGTTTCAGTTTGTCTGTCACAGTGACTCATCAGCTGAATAATGCAGTGTTATACATTCTGTGGTTTTGGTCAAGTGTATAATGGCTTTGATCCACCCTCATAGTGCCATTCAGAATAGTTTCACTGCTTTCCAAATCCTTTTGTCTCCACCTGGTTATCTCTCCTTTTCCTTGGCTCCTAGCAATCCCTATATTTTTTTGTTTCTATAGTATAATGCCTGCAGTTGCAGCCCTGTGGCATCCGATCCCTTCAGATCTCGGAAGTTAAGCAGGGTCAGGCCTGGTTAGTACTTGGATGGGAGACCGCCTGGGAACACCAGGTGCTGTAGGCTTGGGAGATGGACCCGGCGACCCACTCCCAATAATCAATCTGCCATTGAAAACCCTATGAACAGCAGAGAAGCACTGACGATAGTGTTTCCCCTGTTGTTGGTAGGGACGCTATGAGTCAGATACTGACTCTATGGCACCTAACAACAACAACAACAACAACAACAACAACAACAACGTATAACCTATTCCAAAATGTCATAAATCTGGAATCACACAGTATGTAGCCCTTTCACATTGAATTATTTCATTTAGCAATATTTTTAAGTTTCTTCCATGTGTTTTCATGCCTTGGTAGTTTACCTTTTTTTTTTTTTTTTTAGTACTAGATAATACCCCATTAGGATACCACAGTTTTATAATCTGTTTGTCTACTGAAGGATCTTAATGCTTCCAAGTTTTGTCAATTAAAAATCTGCTATAAACACCTGTGCTCAGAGTTCTGTGTGAATATAAGCTTGGGTAGTTACCAAGGAGTGTTATAGCTGAATCCTGTGGTAGAGAATGTGTTTACTTTTGTAAGAAACTTCCTTCCAAAGTGACTTCCAAGGAGGCTGTACCAGTTTATATTTCCATCAGCAAAGAATGATTGAAAGTTCCTTTTGTTCCACCTTCTCACCAATATTTGGTCAGTAGTCTGAATTTTGGCTATTCTAATATGCTTGTGCCCGCAGCTGTGGCCCTGTGGCATCAGATCCCGTCAGATCTCGGAAGCTAAGCAGGGTCGGGCCTGGTTAGTACCTGGATGGGAGACCGCCAGGGAACACCAGAAGCTGTAGGCTTGGGAGAAGGACCTGGCAACCCCCTCCCAAAAATCAATCTGCCATTGAAAACCCTATGAACAGCAGAGAAGCACTGACAATAGTGTTTCCCCTGTTGTACAGAGGGTCGCTATGAGTCGGATACTGACTCAACGGCACCTAACAACAACAAAATATGCTTGTAGCCATATCTCATTGTTATTTTCATTTGCATTTTATAAATGGCATCTGATGTGAAACATCTTTTCCTGTATTTATTCAAATCTGTATAACTTCTCTGGTGAAGTGGTGAGGACTTTAGCTATTTTTTCATTGGGTCGTTAATTATTGTTGAGTTTTAAGAGTTATTTGTATATTTTGGCTAAGAATCCTTGATCATATGTATCTTGAAAATATTTTCTCACAGTCTATGACTTGTCTGCTCATTCTTTTGACAGTACCTTTTGCAGATGAGACTTTTAATTTTAATGAAGTCTGGTTTATTAATTATTTCTTTCATGGATTGTGCCTTTAGTGTTATATCTAAAAAGTCATTGTCAAACCCAGGGTCATCATGTGATTTTTTTCTATGTTATTTTTGGGAGTTCCTTTTTCCTTTTAGAAGTAAATGGTATTAAAAGGCAAGATCTGGGTGCTGAGGATCCTCATTAAAATTGGTGTTTCCCTTCTGGGCTCTATCCATGGACAGAGTGAGGAATACATATCCAAACACATTTACATTTTTTTTTATATTTCTATATTATTCTAGTAATGCCTCTAATTCTAGTTCAATGCCACACAATTATTTCTAGTTTTCTCCCTTTTACATTGAAAAGTTTTCATTGGTTAGTGAAACGTGGTTTTCATTATTCTTAAGATGGAACCAATCACCCATTGCTGACTCAGTCCCTTCCTCTGCATAGATGTCCTCCTACCTGGGCTCTGTGATTCCTCTAGGCTGCCCTCCTACAGGAATGCCCTCCTCATGTTTCTGGGACTTCAGGAGCCTATGTCTATACTACCCTTCTCTGGATGCCTTTTCATTGTCCAGACCTGTGAGTCCCCATAATGGCTTCTACCCCCTCACTCTTTTTAGGCACTGATCTATTGCTATCAGCTCCATAGATCTATATTGTCACTCATGAGGATGTCTGCTGTACTCTGCCTTACCCAAAGGCTTTGACTTAATTTTTCAGGAAGGAAAAAGAGGAAAGAAGAGGGCCAAATCTTTTCATGTTCTTTAGTAAGATTTATATTTCATTGTTAGTTTTCTTAGATTTCTAGCTTTTTTATGTTTTTCCTTGTATTGTACATACTTCTTTTAGTTTTTCTATTTTCTCATACACAAGAACTTTTTTTAAAACAGAATCTCACTGTGTAGCCCAGGCTGACCTCCAATGCTTGATCCTCCTGCCTCAGCCTCCAAAATTCTGTAGTTACAGGTGTGCATCACCATACCTGAGTATGTTTGTCCATTTTTATACTTTTTGCAGTACTAGGATTGAATCTAGGATCTTGCATATGATAGGCAAGTGCTGTACTGTCAGACTGCATCTTCAACCTTGTGAAGTCTTGATTTATATGTTGAGCATTTAATTTATAACCAATTAAGTGTTTGAGCTGTGCTATATAGACTTAAATAATTTTCAATTTAGGAGTCATAATTTCATCTTCATATAGTGATCATTTGCCCCCTCTTCAAATGTATTTTTCCAGCATTAGTTTCTATATCATTTTATGTTTAATGAAAGTTTTATTAAGCTGACATAATTCTTTATACCTTAGCTTGTGTAATTTGTATTTGTAGGAAAAGTGTTATTTATGAGTTCATAAAAATTCACTGCTTAGTATTAAGATTTCTTTTATCTTTTACTTCTTTTTTTTCTTCTCTTTTCTGTACTTGGATATTGAACCTAGGCCCTTGCACATTCTTTGTAAGCACTCTATCACTTAGCTGAACCCCCAGCCACCCCTATTTTCCTGTTAGAATTTTTACCTTGAGACAAGGTCTCCCTAAGTCTGCCTCTGGCCTTGTACTTGAAATCCTCTTGCCTCTGCTTCCTGAGATGCTAGGATTACAGGCAAGTACCACTTCACCTGTCAGTATTAAGATTTATTTCAAATTTAATATATAAAATGAAAAAATATGTAATATTGAAGAAAATTTTAAAAATATTTAAGAATCCATCAAAATAATGATTGATCTATAATGTTAGATTTTTTTTTTCTTCGAGCCTGTAGAAGTAGGAAATATACAAAGAATTTTAGAGTTGACTTTTATCCAAAATCTTTAACTAGAAGGTGGGGGAGTTATGAAACTAAAACTAGTTATTATTGTTGATTCATATTAGACATTTTTTTAGAACTGGTTGAATTATTTAAAATACTCTTTCCCCATGTTTACATCTTTTTCCTAAAATCCTCTGAAGATATTAAAAGCATATCAATATACATTCTAATGTTCATATTCTTGTTACTGACGTAATACAGGAGCATTTTTTTAGAAGTGGTTTTCAAATTTTAACAAGCATATGTCTGCAGCTATAACATGCTGGCATCTGATCCCGCTGATCACAGAAGCTAAGCAGGGTCAGCCTGGTTAATCCTAGGATGGGAGACCTCCTGGGAATACCAGGTGCTGCAGTCTAGGGAGAAGGACCTGGCAGCCCACTCCCGAACAGTCTGCTATTGAAAACCCTTTAAATAGCAGAGAAGCACTGGAAATAATGCCAGTATAGTAGTGTCTGGGAGTATTTTATCTGTTGTACATAGGGTCGCTGTAAGTTGGACCCAACTTAGCACCAAACAACAACAACAGCAACCTGCATATGAATTGCCAGGGTATGAGAGCCAGGGATTTTCATTTTGATCAAACACTCCAGGTGAATGCAATCCATGGACTTCATTTAACAAAACCTGAGTTAGAATGAGATAATGTTTAAATGATCATGTCAACTAGTAAACTTTTGTTCAAAGATCTAGAAAAAGAGTAGAAGTATTTTTTTCTGGTGAAGATACCAGAATTCAGGGAATAGTGGACATCATGTATTTGGAGTCGACTGCTCTATTTATAATATGCTTCCAGAGTAGGCTGCTGGTGTTCAGCAGTTCTCACAGATCAGGAGCTAAGTTCCTTGAATGTTTGTCCCTATCCTTTCTAGGGTTATTTTTGTAAAATGATGCCATATAAAATATTCTAAAAAGAATTGTAAACCCTCCCTATATTGTAGTCCTTTATCCAGTTTTCAGTGTTTAAGAGCCTTTCTTCTAGGCAAGGGTAAGTACAGAATAATCTGTGAATAGCTACAAAATGATGGTGGTTGTTGAGCACTCCTAAGTATAGCACATGTTTTGGAGGAAATTATTTGGTCATTTTGTCTAATGTAAATCTGAAAAGGTGGCTGGACGTACACCCCACAGCTGAAAATAGATTGATGTTCAGTTCTGTGTAACTAATGCTCCAATTTCTCCGTTGGTCCCTTTGATTTCTGTCACTTCTGAGGACCAGAACTGTGAAGCTTGAGGCTACTCAAGTTCCACATTTGTGACAATCCTCCAGGGCTCACTGGAGTGGCAGTAAGTTCTCACAGTTTGATTTCCTTTCAATCACTGAAGTGTTAGAAAAGTGGCAACAAAGGCTCTATGGAAAACAGCAGTTCTGTTTCCTGACTGTCCACCATAGCCCTGGCTCAGCTTTTTTGTTCCATTGATAC
Source organism: Pedetes capensis (assembly GCA_007922755.1). Classification (NCBI taxonomy): domain Eukaryota; kingdom Metazoa; phylum Chordata; class Mammalia; order Rodentia; family Pedetidae; genus Pedetes; species Pedetes capensis. Next base: position 8,162 of record VMDO01029080.1, read on the forward strand.
TATTTTTTGTTGAACAATTTGAATACTTTTCTCCATATGATACATAGTATGGTTTTCACAGCTGGCATAATTCTTTAACTGCACCTCAAGTGTAGGTACCTTTTCTCCTATTCTTCCTCCTTTCAGCCCCATCAGGTGCAGTAGAAAAGTTGATTTTATTTTTGAAAATTCCTTCACCTTTTACAGTGGTTATTTTCACTTTAAATATATGCTGTTTTTTTACATTATACAGTTTGATCCTCTTTTAATAGTATAGATAAGTAAAAAAAAAATCTTGTGTGCTCACTGAAGTGTTACCTTGTGATATTTTATCAACAGCTCAATAAAAGCAAGTCAATTTCAGAGAGAAATGTAAAAGTCTACACAATGCACTTAATCAAGAAGAAAAGCTAATATTTTCAATGAGAGAGGGGAATTATGAGGAGGAAATAATGGCTTTTGGGTCAGATAGAACCCTCTGTACCAAACTGACTCCATGCTCTTTGTAACTACACCTAGAAACAAACTCACTACACTGCAAAAGCAAGAGCAAAAGGATCCCGTGATCTCATTGCTAGTGCACGTCTAAAGCTTCTTTTTAAAAATCAGCTTATCAAATAATAAATGAACCCAACACTTGCGGAGACAAAAGGCAGAAATGATTATTATGTAGCCTTTGCTAAGAAATCAAGAGATCGCTTTTAAATGACCAACGTTAAAAGCAGAGTGAGTTTTCATTGTCACTATACAAATATACTAATAAAGAAAATACAGAGGGTGTCAAAACTATGCACACTTTAAGAGAGAAAAAAACTGCATTAAAATTGCAGTACTCATTACGTGCCATTAAGATGAATCCAAGTCATGTTTGACTTCTGCAATTATGAGAGGTCATACTACACATCGCTACTGTAATTCAGTTCAACTTTGAAAATAATACATAGGTATCATCTCTTAAATTGTGCATGCATGCTCTGTGTAATCTCTGTATAATCTAGTCCCTTAGTTGTTCCTATGCTTTCTGATGTTCTTAGTAAAATGAAACTATATTGAATAGTCTATGAAGAGTTGCAAAGCCACTCTATTTTGCAGTGATTTATCTAGTGTTAAGTGTTTAAGACCTGCAGACATAGCACTGTGGCATCTGATCCTGTCAGATCCTGGAAGCTAAGCAGGGTTGGGCCTGGTTAGTACTTGGATGGGTGACCGCTGGGGAACAGCAGTGCTGTAGGCTTGGGAGAAGGACGTGGCAACCCACTGCCCAAAATCAATCAGCCCTTGAAAACACTATGAATAGCACTAATGACAGTGTTTCATCTGTTATACATAGAGTGGATATGAGTCAGACATGGACTTGACAGCCCCTAAAAACAAGTGTTTAAGAAACATCCTTCTAGCCAAGAGTAAATTCAGAATTACCTGTGAAGAGCTACTCTCTCTAGAATGTATCTCCCAATACTGAAATTATTTGAGAGTATTTAGAGACAAACAAAAGATGACTCTTAACCCATCTTTTCTGTTTGCTCTGGATAATGGCTCCCAGTTTTTTGGCAAATAATTTTTTTGTCATGGCACACATGAGTTTTGGAATATATCTTAATAACTCTGAATTTTCTACCACTCATGACCCATCTCTCGTAATTTTTGGACCTCATCCTATCAGAATGCCAAATGGGAATAGTGCTATATATGTGTTCAGGAGACTTTATTTCTAGGCAGGGTTTAACTGTGTGTCTCATTAGTGCTATAATATATCAATGGGTTTTTGTCTGGTATCCATCTTGCCCAGATTAATATTCTGTTCTTCTCTGTCTGTGACTTTGGAACCTGAACTTGACAACTGTGAGCTGAACATATCTAGTCTCCCTTGACAACTGGCTTCTCGTTGAAATCTAACAGATGAAAATCAATGGCAGGAGAACAGACAACAGGAGAGACGGTTTGGGTTATCCCCACTCCCCACCTTCTTTCTTGGTCTCGGCCACAATTTGTAGCAGTGACTTCATCCTTCCTGACTGCAACTCTGATTAGGCGGCCCCCTGTGTATGCTTCCAGCTCTACCTATAGTTCCATAATAATACTTTTCCTTTTGTCCTTAAGCCAGTGATAACTTCCTTCAGCTGCTGTTTTCTGGGTGCTGTAAGATTCCTTTATATTTTCTGTCCCCCTTCCCAGATCCATAAGTCACTATTATTTAAACCTCTTGCATTGGATTCCAATTCCTCTTTACTGACACAGTCATGTCACAGCAATAAGAAGCACTGAGTTACACATTTGACTGCCATAATTCCATTTGTGGATATAGAAATAAGTTGAAAAACCTATGATCTGCCTAGAAAGTACCTACACTTTAGCTAGCCTGTGGTCTCTGCTCCCCACTCCTCCCCACGTCCTGCTTTCTCAGTTACCTTGGACAGCACCTCAGCTCCTGCTATGCTCTACCACCCCAAGCCTTGGTACTTATTGTGGCCATAACTACTGCTTTCACCTGCACTCCTAACAAGAAGGCGCTTCACCTGCAGGGATCCCACTTTTCAAGGTGGGGTAAAGGGAAATAAGACTCTTTTGGGATCATTAGTAAAGGACAGTTTAAGCTGCAATAAATGTGCATTGGAATATATCCAGCCCTGCTGCTGTTGAACCCTGATAAATGTCTCTAGCCCCAGTTGTACGCCTTAGCACCTGGCTGGAGGTTCTCTCTACTCTGACTCCTCATCTAGCTCATTTGACATGCTTTCCTCTCATTCAGCTGTGATAGCAGGACTAAGTCACTTAAAAATTACTCTGGTTCCTGGAAACTAGCCCTCAATAGAAGCTGATAAGGGCAAATATGTCATGAGATGGCTGGGCCTGTGGAAGGGCTGAATTAAGAAGAATGTGTGGGCACTAGATAACTTTGTAAATGGTCGCTAGATAACTTTGTGAAAGGCCAAATTCAGGGAATTCCTGAAAAGGGCTAAACTCTGGGCAATGCAAGCAAACTTGCTTTGTACTTTGTACCCCCAGCCAACCTTCAATCGCCAGCCCATCTTAGTTCAAAGGACTGACCAATCCTGCGCTGCACCCCCTTACTCCTACTTGTAACCCTCAATAAAAACCCTCACCAGCAGCGAGTCTGGGGTTCTGACACTAAACTGCACAGCATTGGTGAAGTTTGGCACCTCAAGCTCGAGTTTTAATAAAGGCTCTTTGCTTTTGCATGCGACTTTGGACTCCCTGGTGATCTTTGGGGAACTTCATGATCTGGGCATAACACAGCTACCCAGTTTTGATTCCCTTTAAATTCTGTCCCCAGACTACAAATATGCCAAGTATCATGAAGGAACAACCACTGTTGTTTCCTCCATTGCTTTTCCTGCCACCATCCCTCTTGGCTTTGCTTCCTGAGGCCTTTGCTTTGACCACCCACGCCTCTAGCACATACTCCCCATCCTTGCTGCTGCTTGCTCTGCCATCCATCTTTGCCTTGCTGACCTTGTTTCCCTGCTATCCATCACCCTTTTAACCACTGCCACCATCACTTCCACTATGTGTGGTCTACCACAGTATGTGGCCCACCATCTGGCAATTTAACAGTCTGTTTCATTCTTTATTTCAGCCTTTAAACTGAGCTTCCAAATATCTAAGGCCGCACTGATCATGAAGTTTGGTGTTTTAGCTTTTGTTTGCAAATTGCAGATTTAATATAAAGACAGGTTAGTTTTGAAGGATTCATTTGTTTGGAGTTTTTAAAAGCAGAGGCACATAAATCAATTTTGCTCTTGTGGTAATAAGAATAAGCCTTTGATTATTTGGTTATTTTGAGATAAATTTCTCTGTGCTGGTGTTTTCTTTTTTTCTTTTGGACTGTATTTTCAAATCAAAATCCCTTTCACTTGACAATAGAGAAAATGTATCCTGGATACATAAATATTTTGTGTGGTAAAGTTTCTATAGCAGAAATACAAGTTTTTGGTTAAGATAGGAATAAAGCTTAAATAAGGAGATGAAAAATTGGGTCTTATCCCTATTGTCTCTCCTACTAAAACTGTTTAAGAAAAAAATAACAGAAGTGAGGTACCTCGTGAAAGAGACTTGTCACCTTTCTTCAGAATGTCTGTCTTGGATTCTGGGCCATACCACTAGTGCTGGATCACAGATCTAGGATATAGTCTTTCCTAAACAATATGTAATACAGACCTGTTATACTTTAAAACTAACATGATATCGATCTTGATATCCTTTGATAATTATGAATCATTGAGGAAAGCTTTTGCTTAGTTTGTACAGGTTTATTTTTAAATTTAGGGCTGAAATTATTACGAAAGGTCATAGGCAAACTAGATAAATTAGAAAGAATGAAAAGTGACTCGTGAATTTTAAAATGGGACTTCTGAAGAAAGTTTGATGACATTAGCATTTATTCAGTAAAGAGAAAAATGAAGACATTATTGTCTTCAGGAGTTAATGGGCACTGGATATTTCTGTTTCTTCTTTGAGTATAAGAAAAGGAAATAGCACTATATGTAAGTAAAAGACATAAAAATCCTAGTTGCTATGTGAGTACGTTTAGAATTCTTTTTTCTGGAATTCATCAAAAATAGACTTATACGGAAATTTTTCAGTATTTCACAAATTCTGCTATGTGGAAATACAGTTTACCAGAGCTATTCACTTTTCTAAGATTTCTTTGGTCAAAACTTCTTGGGAAATGTTGCAGATTAAATTCCCATCTTGGTTATTAGTATTTTGTGTTAGCATAGTGAAGGACCAGAATATTCTTGGAAAGAAAGTTACTTGTTGAAGCTGTTTACTGTTTATGCAATCAAGTTTATGTGCACAAGGGAATGATTTTCTCACATAGCACATAGCACATTATTTCATTTTCTCTTACCACCTGTTTAGGAAGCACTGGTTTAAAGACTGAAGAACAAATTTTCAAATCTATTGAGGTTCATTGTTGAGTTTTAGGCTATTAAGAACTGGTTATACAAACTTATGAAATTTAGTCCATGGGCTATATGGAAATTAAGTAAGATATACGTTGGAAACTATACAAACTATATAAAGGAATGCTATGAGGTTGAAAAAATGCTTTATGTTTCTATGCTCTTAAAATATGAATCCCTTGACGGAGAGCACTAGGGAAAAAAAACCACTTGTTCCACATATTTGGAGAAGATAAGGTTTGTTTTGGCCTGTTAGTACCATCCATTTGCCTGCAAAATAATGTATATGGAGTGTACATTAAACCACCAAGCCATGACAAGTGCCTGGGTGTCTTCTGCTTTAATCTAATTTTAATATTCTGAAGTGAACTGTGAAAAAATTTTATTATAGAAAATTGAGGTGCATGTTAGCCTTTTTCACATCAAAACCATGACACTTTCACTCAAATTATGTAAAAATATGTGTAAACACCAATTAACTTAAATTTATAGAAATGAAAGTGTCCTTGTAGGTTGAAAAAAATGGCAACAATGTTTAGCAGCTTAATTTTGTTACCCAATTTCCCCCATGCAGTGATTTATGTTGAGTACATCATCAATTTATTCTTGATTGTAAAATTATTAATTATCAACAATCTTAATGCTATGAAGAGCTAGAAGAGATTTTGGATGCAGGAAGAATGTTGAGTTTTTATAATGGTATTGAAAAAGTATTGAGTGGTTATTTTTTCCTGTGAAATTACTCATCAAAATCTTTGTAATAATTTTCATTCTAGAGTTAACTTGGTTTAGTCTCTTCTTTTAATAAAGTAGGCCACAATTTTTCTTGTATCCAACCAAAAATAATTTGTAACAATCAAAGTGGGTTATTTTCTTCCAGGAAAGAGATTTTTATAGGCTAATTATTATAACTTTACTTTGTTAGCATACAAATAGCCATAGGAATATCTATATTGAAGGGTTTAGGTTTCACTTTAATTTTTTTGTATATTTTCAGTAATTAAGTCTTAACATTAGAGTAGAAATAAGGATAAATATTGTTTTCAAGATTACACTAAGAAACTCTTTTGGAAGGTATTTGATTAATATTATTAATAAAAGTTTTGCAACATTTTGTATAGCACTGTAGGAGACAATACAACCCAGAATTATTGCATTTATGAATATTATTACCTTGTCTGCAGTTAGTAGTAGTAGTTAGAAACCTTTCAAAATTTGTATATCTGCCTGATAATTATAGTATGACTTGGTCAAATAAAGAAGACACATACATATTTTTATATGTATATATGCCTATGTATACACATACTAGCAAACTTTGGCATTAACTTAATTTAACATAACTCTAGCTAATGTAGGGCTGAGGTTTAGGTCAGTTGGTAGGGTGCTGCTCTGCACTCTCCAAGGCCCTGGGTTCAATTCCCAGCACTGCAAAACTGGGAGAAAGACATGGCAATTCACTCCTGAAGCAATCCTGAAACAATCAGCCATTGGAAACCATATGAATACCAGAGAAGCATTGACATAGTCTCAGACATGGCCCATGTCTGGGAGGGTTTTGTTCTGTTGTTCATAGGGTCACTATGAGTTGCACCCAACTTGACAGCACCTACCAAGAACAACTAGCTAGTTTAGAGGAAATGAGCCAGTGGCTTGAAGCCAGTGAGTATCTTTAACAAAACACCTGCAGTACCAAACTTTCTAGGGGAGGTGATCATCTGTTTATTTTAAAATGGAAACAGAAGATTTAAATTGGATGCCAAAATTTTATTTTTTCCTTTGATACCGTACATACTCATAAAAGGATAAATTGAAGCTCTATGTGCTTAAATTATTTTAAAAATTACTCCAAATATTGTTTTGTACCACTTTATCATTATGATTTCTGTTGCCTTAAGATTTTTCTAGAAACTGTTACCTAGTTTGAAAGTGGGTTTAGCTCAGTTGGTAGAGTGCTTCTCTGTGCTCTGTGAAGTCCCAGGTTCTATCCCCAGCACTGCAAAAATGAGAGAAGGACCTGGCAGCCTGCTCCTGAAATAAGCCTGAAACAATCAGCCTTTGAAAACCTTATGAATAGTAGAGAATCATTGACATAGTGCCGGGCATGGCACAGTGTTAGGGAGTGTTTTGTTCTGTTATACATGGGTTGCTGCACCTAACAACAAGTTTGAAAGCATTCAGTGAAAAGGGGGAAAGGAGTAAATAACATATTTCTGTATTTGCAGTATCAATAACATTTGGTCTCAAGTCTCTGTAGATTATGAGGTTGACTATGGAGAACCATGATATATTTGATTGCCCATAGCAAATTTTACAAATTTACTTTCAGACTTTGACTTTGTATATTTAGTTCTCAAATTTCAGCAATATTTATTTTCCTGCCAATTTATGAATTTTTGTTGCTTTAGGAGGAAAAAAGAGTAAACATTACTATTAAGCTGAAATTATTTCCTGGAGAAAAATTTCATTGGATTTTCTCAGTAGAAAGCCTATTTTGCAAGTTAAACCTATGACCATTAAAGACTGAAAACTGTAATGCTGTAAAGAGTGAGAATGGATCAGATTCTCTTTAGGTAATACAGTTTTGAAATAGATAATTTCCAACTACTCATACTTATTCTGCGTTATGCAGATGATACCACTTTGCTTGCTGAAAATGAAGATCAAAGATCATAGCCTCACTGATGAAGATCAAAGATCATAGCCTTCAATACGGGTTACGACTAAACATCAACAAAACAAAAATCCTTACAACTGGGTCAGCACGCAACTTCACATTAAATGGAGAAAAGCTTGAGGTTGTCCAAGATTTTACTTTGCTTGGCTCTATAATCAACACCCGTGGAAGCAGCACTCAAGAAATCCAAAGACGCATTGCTCTAGGAAAAGCTGTGGCAAAAGATCTCTTTAGAGTATTGAAAAGTAAAGATGTCACATTGAAGACGAAGGTGCGTCTGACTCAGGCCATGGTATTTTCAGTGGCATCATATGGTTGTGAAAGCTGGACATTGAACGAGAGAGACAGAAAAAGAATTGATGCTTTTGAATTGTGGTGCTGGAGACGTCTATTGAATATACCATGGACTGCCAAAAGAACCAACAGATCTGTCCTAGAAGAAGTACAACCAGAGTGCTCCTTGGAAGCAAAAATGGCCAGACTGCGTCTTACATATTTTGGACATGTAGTCAGGAGAGATCAATCCCTGGAGAAGGACATCATGTTTGGAAGAGTGGCAGGTCAATGCAAAAGAGGAAAACCCTCCACCAGATGGATTGACACAGTGTCTGCAACAATGGGCTTAAACATAAATAAGATTGTTTGCCTGGCACAGAATCGGCAAGTGTTTCGATCTGCTGTACATAGGGTCGCTATGAGTCGGACTTGACTCGACGGCACCTAACAACAACAACAACATACTTATTCATTGACAGTGTGCCATTCTTTAAATGACTCTGTTAACTGACCAGTTAACATACTTTCTTAGGTACTAAGCTATGTAAGATTGCATTAACACTTTGTTATTAATTTGCTCATAAGTTTTGCTGATTTTATTTTTGATGATACCTATTGTTGTTGTTGTTAGGTGCTGTTGACCCCTAGTACAACAGGTAAAACAGTATTGTTACTACTTCTCTGCTACTCATAGGGTTTTCAATGGCAGATTGTTTTGGGAGTGGGTTATTGGGTCCTTCTCCCAAGCCTACAGCACCTGGTGTTCCCAGGTGGTCTCCCATCCAAGTACTAACCAGGCCTGACCCTGCTTAGCTTCCGAGATCTGATGGGACCCAAAGTCACAGTGGTACAGCTGCAGGCAATGATATCTATACCCATATGTAATTTTAAGTTGAAAAAATCCATCAAAAATAGTTTGAAAAATATCAGGCATACTGATAATCTGTTCAAAATACTTGGTAGTATTTCTGGAATATAATAATAATAGAAATTTAAAATTATAGTCTGATTCATAACATTCTCCTTAAATACTTTCCCTGAAAGTTTGACATCTGCTTTTTAAAGATTATTATAAAATTTACTTGATATTTGATCTTGAGTTGTATGTGTAGATAAAACAAGTGATAGATGTCTGTGGCTACCTGTCTATATAACAGAAGGAGAGCAGGTAATAGTGCTCATCAAAATGGATAGGCTCTAATATCCATAAAATGGAAGATAAAACTTAGACTTCTGCTTGAATTCAATGAGCCACTGATGTAATTTCATGCAGGTCTGCTATACATTTATTCCACCTTTACTTCTGCCATGTCTTTCCTCTTCCTTGGTAACTTTTGCATAGTTGATATGTAAATTATAATGTTACTTTAAGTAGAACTGGTAATGTATGTTTTCATATGTACATATCATTTTATAGCACTTTGTAACAGGATATAAAATATTTTCTTTGATATTATTGACCTTCTGCTTCAGAAATGTGAGGAAATATATTTCAAAACTTCATGTGAAGAGTCATCATAATTTCCTATCAGTCAGTGGCTTTTGCTTTACTTGCTATTGTAGGAGGATGACCTATTTCTTATGTATTACATCCTCAGTTTAGTTAAGTCTTAATTCCCAGGCTGGAAACAATTCTTCAAGGAAGGCCTATATGTTTCAAGTTACAGAAGCAGTGTCTAAGGTAATTTACCGGTGAGAAAACAATTAGTAAATTGGTGATGATAAGTTACTGAGCCTGATGGGAGAAGGGTCTGAGGATGAAGATCCCTGGTGTTCTGCAGAACTGAATATGCCACCTTCTTCTTTCAGTCTTAGAAATTTAACCCTGTAGATTCTTTTCTGTGACATTTATCTGCTCCTCTGTGTTGGATCCCCTGATAGGAGCTATGGTCATAAAGAAACTTGGTAGTTTCTTGGGGGTAGTTATTGGGGAAGAAGCCTGAGGAGAGTAGGTAAAAATGAGTATCATACTGACAACTCTCTTCCTACTCTTTTAATCTCTTAGTTGGCCTTACTATCAGGGAAGCCAACTAGAATTCAGGGAAGGGGTGTCCAGATGTTATGGTTAGTGGGAGAATATTCCCCCTAAGGCACAGAGCAAGGTAGAGAGGGTGGAGAATGAATCGTGGAGGACCAGAGGTAAATAGCTACCATCATCATCATCATCATCATCATCATCATCATCATCATCATCAACATGATCATCACTGTCATCATTCCTCATGTATGAGCTGAGAAATCAGGCCATTCTGAGATCAGGGGAATAGTACCAGAAAGAGAGAGCAGCAAGTGTCAATGCCTGAAGCCAGGTTGATGCAAGAGGTTGTGCCAGTTTTGAATCATGTATCCCTAGGAAGTGGTGGTTACAAAGGCTGTGTTCACAAGACAGGGAAAAGATGGGTATAAACTAAATGAAATAGATAAGGGAACTGAAGGAACACCTAGAGAGATAAGCAGAACCAGATCATCTATGTTCTTATAGGTCAGGAAAAGGAATTTGAATTTTACTTTACATGGCATAGGAAAGTCCTTGGGTATCCTAAATGAGGAATAGATTTGATCCAATCTATGTTTATGAAAGACAACTTTGAATCCTACCTAGAGATTGAATTATAGGCAGGTATGAGCAGGAGCAGAGAAGTTGTCATGGAAGTCTCAATGAAAGATAATGATGCCATGGACTACAGTGGAGGGAAAGGAGATGGAAGTGGACTACATCTGGATATGGGGGAAGTAAATCCAATAAGGCTTCCTGATTAATCAAATGTAAGAGGAAGTGGGATGATGAAAAAGAAAGAAGCAAGAGGCATTCCAGGTCTGTTTTTTTAAGCACGTAGGTAGATGAGATTAGCATTGACCAAAAATGAAAGTGTAGAAGTAGGAGAAATGTGTGTTTTGCATGTATGTTAGTGAGGGTCAAGAGTTCTGAGGTGTCTGACACATCCAAGTGGACATATTAAGGAGACAGTCCAGAGTTCAGGCATGAATTATAACCCGAAATGTGCATATCTGAATATCGTCACCATATTGATGTTATTTCAAGCTGTGAAAAGTAGTAGAGCATGAAGGACTGAGCTCCCTCAGTCCACTTTAATGTTAGGGATTGGAGCAAAAGTAGAGAAGCATAGGGGGGAGAGAAGAACCAGAGAGTGAGGTAGTAGGTAAACAAGTAGTGTTTATATCATGAATGCCAAAAGAAGAAAATGTTTTAAGGAAAAAGAGTGAGCCTCAGTGTCCTGTGGAGCTCTGTGGAGCTGGGCATACAACTCTCTTTCTCTCTTAGAAATCTTATCCTAAAAATGATTCTTCTGTCTTCTATATCATTTATCCGGTCTTCTGTACTAGATCCTTCCAGTCATCACCTAAATGTGGTGAACTGCTTTCTCTTTTCAAAACCAAAACCAAAACAAGTAATATCACAAACTCCTCCCCAAACTCTAGGTTTGACAACTTGCCCAATTCTTCAATGTCTCTTTTACTTTTGAGAACAGTCTAAGCCCTCTCTTTCCATTTCTTCTACACCCTCTCATTTATTAGTCCATTTAATTGAGGTGCAGGTCTCTTGTTAGTGAGTTACTAAATGGCCAGGTAAAAGTAAATTTAAAATGAGGATTTTTGTCTATGTAAGAAGATTGCATGTAGGAAGTTTTGTTGTTGTTGTTGTTGTTGTTGTTAGGTGCTATCGAATCATGTCTGACTCATAGTGACCCTCATAGGGTTTTCAATGGCAGTTTGTTTCAGGATTGACATGGGAGTGGATTGCCACATCCTTCTCCCATTTTTGTGGTGCTGGGAATCGAACTCAGGACCTCAGAGACTGCAGAGCAGCACTCTACCAACTGAGCTAAATCCCAGCCCATAGGAAGTTTTAGGGGTGTTTAATTTAGTATCTCAAGAATGTTGGTACTCTGTGATTCTCTTGCTTTCTCCTCATGGTAACAAGGCAGTTGCAGCAGTTCGAAGGATCACATGGTCACAAAGGATGTGTCTGTTTATCACTGTTCCACATTTTGTTAAGCAAGAAAAGCTTTTTAAGAAGATACTAGCAGGTATTTGCTGGGTTTTATTGGCCAGTAAAAGAACACATGCCATACTCATTCACATATGATACACATTCGCTAGCTGCAAGAGAGGCTAGTAAGCAACGGTCTAATATCATTAGCTTCCATGGTGAGAGGCAACCTCAATAATTAAGAAAGAAAAGGATATTTTATTCTTAATTCTCAGCTCATGGCTTATCTCCTCCACTAGAGTCAACTACATGATCTTATAGCCGTATCTGTTTGGTTCACCATTTTATTCTTAATGCTCAGCTCATTGCTCAGCTCAGTTAGTTAAAATATATTTATTTAATGAGCATATAATTAGATTTCAGTGTGTCTTGAAATGGCTGCATCAACAATTCTAATTTTCTGTTTCTACTTTGCTAGAGATTAAACAAACTCCCAAGTCCTTTCGGGGAAGTGTGTATGTGTGTACATCTATGCATTTCACAGTAAATAAGCTCTGAAAGAATAACTTTCTTTTAACTAATATATAAACTGACATTTGTTGGTTAATCAGAAGTTATGCATGTTAATTTTCTAGTTTCTGAATTTGTTGTAGTAAGAAGATTGATGAATAGTTGGCTCCTAGATTAATGAGATATTTTATTTCTTGTTGAAGCTAAGATTGTGGGAAATCATGGAAGATTTTGTGCTTATAATTTTTCAGAAATATCTAAAATCTGTAGGAATTTAAAGGAGCAAAATAAAACTATTTCCATAAGTGTTCTTTTTGATAATTTTATGCTATACTGATAAGCCATACACAGACACATTTCAAGACAGTTCTTATAATAGATTTGAGTGAGAGACGAATCCTAAGTAATTTGGAGTTACAAACTATAATAGAACTTTTTAAATGTGTCAGATGCATATTTTCATTTTTAAAAAAGAAACTACAATCAAGGATTTCCTTATAAACTTTTTACCTAGAGTTAGTAGGAACTTTTGAATTTTTATTTAAGACAAAATATTACAAGAAGCAATTACTTTTATAGTAGATGCATATGAAACTTAGAAGTGCAGAAGTAATATTTTGCTATGAGAATTCTCAGAAACATACCCTAAATAATAATTTTTAAAATGAGTGTTGATTAATTAACATATTAATTAACACATACTTAGCGAGCTAAGGTAGGTCAGGCACACTGTTAATAAGTCTTGATTATAAATTTCAGAGTTATAATGTGTATTTTTCCTGCATCACTTAGGAATTTTTATGTGCTATAATTACCCTTTGGACTTGGTATATGTGAGTATACTCAGTTATTTGTGAAATAGTCCTAAAATGGCAGGCCAAGGGAAAGAGAGAAATAATAGTAAAGGAGGCAACATGCTTCATAATGAATACAACAAATGTGGCCTTCAGGAAAGCATAAGCCTTCAGGAAGCTTACAACATAGTATAGGAGAACAGACATACATGAAATGGCAAAAAGAGATCTGGAATATCCCCTGTCCCTTTTTTTAACACTGGTATCCCTTCATATAGGGCTGGGATTTAGCTCAGTTGGTAGAGCGCTACACTGTGGTCTCTGAGGTCTGGAGTTCAATTCTCAGCACCGCAAAAATAGAAGAAGGGCCTGGCAATCCACTCCCAAGGCAATCCTGAAACAGTCAGCCATTGAAAACCCTATGAGTGTTGCTGAGTCAGATACCGACTTGACGGCATCTAACAACAACAACAACAACAACAATCCCTTCATATAGTAATCTATCCTGCTAAAATGGAACTATTAATATGCTAGATGTTGTGATCAAAATGCTATCTCAGAACTCAAGAACTGAATGGATGGGTCCCACCCCTTTCTCTTTTTGCCCCCACCCCAGCCTAGGTAAAACAAAGTGGAAGTTCCAATCAGCAGGATCAGGCATTGATTGTTTAGATTCTTTGCAGTTGTATTGTTGGCTAAAAGTTAGATGTAGTCTCTAATCCAGAATTTCTATTTCTTTGCCCCACATAAAAATTGGACCTAAAAAGGGTAAAAAAGTTTTAATTTGGTTATAATTATGTTTTTTATATAATTATGTATGTGTGTCCATATGGCAATACAAGAAGTATTCAGGGATACTCTGTGGAGTATAGACATTGACCCTGGTGTCCCAACCTCAGTAGACTCTGTTGTGCCCACAATATGGGCAACTGTTTAGAGAATTCTCTCTCTCTCTCTCTCTCTCTCTCTCTCTCTCTCTCTCCAGGCCTAAAGTACAACTCTGTCTACTTCCCAGAAGTCTTGCAGGGAGTTAGGCTGATTCCCCACAGACATTTGGATAATATCCCACGCAAGCATGAGTCAGAGAAAGAGGAGTTTGCCCTAGAAATTACTGAGGGCCAAGGAGGTCCCTTACAAGCAAGTCAGACACATCCTCCAGTCAACCTTGAGCAATTAACACCTATATGAGATTTGATGTAAGGAAATCAATCAAACAGATTGAACTGTCTATGCATGGCTGAAATCCTTGACTCTGAATTAAAAGGGGGGTAAAAAAACAAATTCAGATAGAGCTTTTAGTGAGCACTAAAGGAAATTTACACTCTAGCCAACCATATGGTTATTCAATCCTCTTGGGGAAATATAGGCTCCCGAAGCATTAGATATCCCCATTCCATTACTTTTGTGTTTTCATTTTTTGAATACTTGTGCTAGTCAGGTATTATGCTGAATTTTGCATGGATCATATCCTTTAACTCTCAGATTCTATTATTCTGACCATTACATAGATATGGAAACTGATGCTTCGATTATAAATTTATTTAATTTCATCCAATTTAAAAATTGCCTGACCCTAGTGCCCTTCTTTCTGCCTAGCACTACATTGTACATGTAGTAGGTCTTCACTACATATATGAAAAATAGAATAATAATAACTCACAAGTCAACATCAGTACCATGGTTTTCATTTTTAACCTGGTTTTGGTGTTGTCCTATGAACACCTGTGATTTAACTCACAAATATAACTGAACCATGAACTTATGAAGGAAACTAGAAAGGCTCTCTCATCATGTGATGCTTTCTTGATACTCTCCCTGAAAATATATT